>JAODLL010001430.1:2500-13159 GCA_026546735.1 Forbesichthys agassizii | reverse complement strand
AGAGAGAGAGAGAGAGAGAGAGAGATATATAGATAGAGAGAGAGAGAGAGAGAGCGAGACACACAAATCATTTTGATATTTAATAAACGTTCTATCTTATGTCCCTACATTAACTGACCCAGGGCTGTCCTTGTAAAGTGAAAGTGATTCCTGACCTGTACATAGGCACTGGTGTCATTTAGGGCTCTCTGGAGAGCATGGCTCAACCCTTTAGACAGGTTCTGCTTCAGGATGAGGTCCAGGCGGTTCCTCCGCAGTTGTAGCGACAGAACTGGGGAAAAATAAAGCGAAAGTACAATAACCAAAGGTCAAACGTGTGTGCAGAGTCCAGAGTGTCCTCTCTGAGTGTCCCCAGAGATCCCAGGGTGTCCTTATTTACAAGTCAAGCACTTGCAAATAAAAAATAGTGTGATATGATCAGCTATAAAAGCCAAGAACATTTGATATTTAAATTATATTCCTGTATGGTTTATTTCAAATAATGCATGAACTCACAAATAAATATTTGAAATAATGCATCAGTCAATTCGACAACACCCCATGACATTCAACACACAGCTAAATATGTAACACAATAAAATATATTAACTAATTTAATCCATCCACCAACACAACTGACCATAAGGTGCACAATGGTGCACTAATGATTATACTTGGTATCCATGGTTACACCTAAGGAGCTCTCAATCCACCGTCATGACCGTTACCTGTCTTGACCCAGTATTTCTCAGTGACGTTGCATGGCAGAGGCGTCTCCTCCGTGCTGATACTGGTAGGAGCTTCTGTAGTGCTGCTGGGAGCTGGGGTAGTTTGAGCCGGTGTCGGCCGAGTGGTAGCGGGCACCTCCGTAGTGGAGGCACCAGTAGTGGCAGGAACAGCGGTAGTGGTGGCAGCAGTAGCAGCAGGAGTAGTGGGTGTAGCAGAAGACGTTGTTGTTGTCGTTGTTGTTGTTGTAGTTGTAGCAGTAGTTGTGGGTGTTGTAGATGGTGTACTGCTAGGCAAGGTGGTGGTTGGTGCTGTGGTCGTACTGGCAGTAGTAGTAGTAGAATTAATAGTTGTTGTTGTTGTTGTTGTTGTTGTTGTTGATGATGATGTTGCAGCAGCAGTGGGTGTGGGCGGAGCTTCAGCCAAGGCAGTTTGCAGGCTGATGGTTTGCTGTGAGGTCACATCGGCAGACGGAGCGTCGCTGGTACCGGCCGTCAGCGTGTCGCCGCCTGTCGTCGCCGCAGGCAACGGCGCGGTCAGGCGAACGGCGGCGGTCGGCGCCGGTGTTGTCGGCTGAAGGCTCCCGGTGGTCACAGTGTTCCGGCCCGTGTCGCGCGGCGGCCGCACTGTGTCGGCGGTGGGTGAAGGCGGGGTGGGTGTCGCCGCGGTGATGGGAGACGGGTGCGCCGGGGCGGCTGACGTGGGCCGCGGGGGGGCGGTGCTGGCAGTGCGCGCGGGCGCGGTGGCGTTCCACTTGTGGGTGGAGAAAGGGCTGGTGACGTTAGGGGGAAGCGTGATGTCGTGGTCGCCCGGCGTAGGCAGGAGGGATTCTGGGAGGGTGGGGAGGTCCCAGGCTGGAAGGTTGCTCACTGACTCCTCTGTCGGCATGGAAACAGTGGAGAAGCAATTAATTATACGGAACGGAAAAATAACATGGAATAATTAACCAAGGCAGAATTACATTTAGTACAGCAATTAGGTAAATGATAGCATCTTCAATTGCTCTACAGTGAAGGTGTATGACCTGTCCAAATACTGGCACGTGGTCCACATGCAAGTCACTTTGGGTAAAAGCGTCTGCCGAATGTGAAGCGGGACGATAACGCAGAACGATCATTATTATGGCGATGTCGCTCTGGGAACGCTGGCAATGATGAGAGCCATGCTCAGCAATAATAAACAGCCACCAGACAACCAAAGTTCAACCTAAAGGTCATCTCATGACCTTTTGGACCAAAGCGGTAAAACAAGACGTGAACAAAAACAGATAGAACCCAGTAGCGGGCGTGGACATCACCCCAGGCGTTCCAGTTGCCTAGACTACCTGAAATGGTGCTGGTTTGGCCGCTGTCGCCCGCAGGGGGGCCCGCGGGGGAGACGCTGTCTGCATCTGTCATCTGATTGGCTGTGCTGACAGCGATTAGCGGCATTGGCGGGGAGACTTTGGGCTTGGAGGAGGAGGAGGAGGAGGAGGAGGAGGAGGAGGTTCTGGAGGAGGAGGGGGCTTTGCTCCAGGAGGCTTTAGACAGCAGTCCTATCGGCTTTCCCGCCGCCGGCGTTCTCAGCTCCGCTGTCTCGGCCAGCGCGGTGGGGACCGAAGAGGGGGCGCCCGTCTCCCCCTGGCCCTCCCCCTTGCCCCGGGCTCCCCCCTGCAGGCGGGCCGCCACATCCGCTGGTCCGCTGTCGCTTCTCGGCTGGAGGGCAGCGGCTTGCCGTTTGGCCCAGGCAGCAGCTCTGGCCCGGCCGAACACTCTGGCCTCCAGCCTCTGCCTGCCGCTCTCACCGGGCCGCACCCCGGACCTCACCCTGGGCCCCTCACCGGGCCGCACCCCGGGCTCCTTATCGGGCCTCACAACGGGCCCCGGGGGGGAGGGGAGATCCGGGGCTGCCACAGGGTCCCAGGGCAGCAGGGCGTGGCGGTCCCATTTGGCTGGTAAATATAAAGGGATGAGAGATGGGAAGAGAGAGGGGAGAGAGAGAGAGAGAGAGAGAGAGAGAGAGAGAGAGAGAGAGAGAGAGAGAGAGAGAGAGACAGAATGAGCAGGCAGGGTGGATGAAAGGCAGTGTTAGAAAACACGGTGCAGGGTGGTTGCTTCCTGACAAAGAAGGTTTGCCACTGGGGTCATAACGACACGTTCTCCGTCTCTGAGCGGAGCATTTGTCTCACACACACAAACACACTTTAGCACACATCTAGTATTGGCAGCATGCTAAAAGGCTGTTCCAACTAGCACAACCTCTCTAATATGGTCAGTATGTACATCTGTTGTAGGTCTAATGTCTGTCTGTGCAGTACAGTTTACTCTCTCTCTCTCTCTCTCTCTCTCTCTCTCTCTCTCTCTCTCTCTCTCTCTCACACAGATAAGATAGTAGTAGGTCATTCAAAGGGGATTATGAACACTTAACTGCAAAATCTACAAAAAACGATATTAATGTAAAGTAGGTCACTTATGTTTTTAATGGATTCAGCATAATTCATTTAGATTTGATCAGAGCGCATGAAATAGGACACACAAACACTCGCGCATGCTAATCAGGTGCGATGTCACACTTGCTAATCCTATGTGTTAGCATTAGATGTGTTATTCCTAGATCGTATCTCAGGATATGAAAAACGTACACACAAAGGGAATGCAGTTATATCGTGTGCATTTAACATAATCCCTCAAAATGTCTTATCATTTAATTATTATAATTATTATAATTGCAATGACATTTTATTTAAAAAAAAAAACGAAATACATTATAACATACATAACATTATGTTGGATAGAGCAAATTAAATCGGTTGACTCCGTTATTGTAGTGCACCCATTCTAAAGATCTATTTCTGTGTTTGTAAAGCCTACCAATCCCAGCGGTTTGGGCAGCCTGTGGGTATTATCACGCCTAATGCATTGTGTTTCAAAGGCACCTTGTCTTACTGTAGTTTAAATATGGTGGCAGACTGACGGACAGACAGACTGCCTGGCAGCCTGGATGGATGGAGGGAAGTAAAACTTTAGTCCTCTGCCTTGTGGCAAACTGCCACAAACAACTAGTCCTGATTCAGATTGTGAACCAGTGGTAGCGCCTACTGTACATCTCTGGCACAAAACAACAAGCCCTGCAGAGAAGAAGAGAGAATTACCAACTCTCCTTAAAGCCCCAATGGAGATCATTGTATTTATACTTTTACTTTACATCACTTGTTGTTGTTGACACTAAATCAAATGGGTGTTGAAAAAAAATGAATGTACCACTTACCAAAGTGATTCTAGTGCACCAGGTTGAGGAACACAAATATATAATCTCCGAATAGACAGAAAATAATTAACTAACATTTGAAGATTGTATGGGTGATCTACCTAGCTAAGCAGAAATGCAGGGAAAAGCAGATCTCCCTGAGATGTAACCATTATCGAAACCATTTCTACTGTACAATCCAAGTACTCAGATCATCACAATTATTTAATGCAATATGTGTGTACCAGTAGCAATTTTATCTCATTAAAAATAAAAATATGATATGTGTGTGTGTGTGTGTGTGTGTGTGTGTGTGTGGGAGGGCGGTGGCAAACTCTTGTGTCTCCATAGAGAATTGGTTAATTAAAAGCCAGATCTTCTAAGCAAGGGAGGCTTTCTTGCTCCAGCACAGAGCTTAGCTTTAGCCTCTAGACACCTTGTATTAAACAACCCTTCCATCCGTTCATTAACTCCAACCAATGGAGTTCTTCATCCTTATAATAGGGTGTCAAGACTGTAAGCAGTGTAAAAACAAGCCGTTGATCACAATTAATTAGAATAGCATTGTTCTCTATTATTTAGGGAAAAAAATGTTTTTTCCTCAACAGCTCAGCATGAGTAGGCAGACGCCTGTCCTGTTATCACAGTAATGTTGGCAGGTAAGGAGTCAAAGCTATATCTCACCACTGGAGCAATCTGTCACTGGCTCAATGTACTGTAGGCAGGCGTACAATACTAAATGCTGTCTATCTACTCAGGTGGATCAGCCACTGCTATGTATATGCTATTCTATTTTGCCTTGCCTAGACACATAACTATCTGACCTGAAAACGGAAAGGCTTTCATGTAGGCGGACAGATTCAGTATTGCATTGTGAGAAATACAGCAGTGAAATACATTAAGTTTAATGTTGTAGCTTTGAAGACAGTCTAAACTTGACCAGCTGAACCACTGACAGTGTGATACCTGTCACCCACAGTCTGGGGCATCTGGTCACATGGTGAAAAACAAACGTGCAGTCCAACCACAAAATCCCTCAATGAAATTACTGCCGCTATAGTTGAATTACTATGCCAGACCATACAGTGCCTTTGAAAATAAATGTAATGGTTGCCATCCACAGCCATTTTGTTATTTAAGTAAACGTCCTTCTATTGTTGTATTAAGCATTCAACTAAGCCCATTCAAAACAAATTAATAATATAGCTGATAAGTACAGATGATAATAATATCATCTGTCTGCAATCTGTCATATCATCTGCACTGTACACAGTATTCTGAACATTTTACTACAACAATTGAAGCATGCTACTGACAACAAACGTCATGTGACCGCCTTCTCTTGGCTCAACTGCCGTTCAGCTCTGACGGTGCCTGCAACTAAATGGAACAGCAGAACGAGAGCTGTCCATTTGTTCAGTAAACGGTTTATCCACAGACGTAAATAGACATGACGGTAGAAAACATTGAATAAATTGTTTTCTGTCAATCAATTTATGGCGCATCTTAGCCAACCTTTCTCCCCCACATAAACATGTTTTTTTTTTTTTTTTATACATTTTCTTTAAGATATTCTGCATATAATAGTACAAAAAATGAATTCATACTTTAAATGTATATCCACGTTGTTTATGTATTTATTCCTGGAATGCAGAACTAAATAGCATTTTGATCAAAACTATATAATGTCGTTTTATTGGATTGAATGGGACTTTACTGGAACATTCCAGTAAAGAAGCCACAAAAACTGTTCTGTATACACCCTTGTCACGCACCTGTTTAGAGAGAGGAGAGAGGAGGATTGCACTCATCACTGTTTGGAGAGGGTTCTCCTCCTACAGTTAGACACCTGCTCTGCCTAAACAGAGCATATGGGAATCTACTGTCACACTGACACAACACTGGCAGGCACGGCCCTTGAAGGTCTGCTGGAACAGATGAGCAGGAAAGGGCAGATGAATGCTCAACACAGCGACGATGCGAACGGATTGTTTCCCAGTTCACAAAGTGAACATGAATACATGCATGGAAAGAAGTGCATTGCATTCTCACATGCCTGAGGATATTAACAATTAATTATATATTTAATCCATAATGAATATTCATAATTACAAAATGTTTACTTTATAAAGCTTAAAGTATAAGTCTCCTCCACAAAATTCCTGACCCATTTCATATATCTACAGTACATATAAATAAACCTCCAGAATTATTTCATTTATCCATGAGAACATTCATGCAGAATAGGCCATCAATCTTATTTGGCATGTGATAATCGTGCACGAAAAGCCACCAACCATTTAGAAAGGCTTTAGTCAGGTGCCAAGCCCGGCCTTGGCATCAGGTGCCAAGCCCGGCCTTGGCACCTGGCCAGCTGGCATCGTCTCTTTTCATACTGTACCACACAGAATGCCCTGATAGGCCATGCCAGACATATGCCTGCAACATGCAATATCACACACTGCATTTACACTATCAATGAGCACCTTAGCACAAATAAGCAACGTAAATGTTAACGCGACTACTGGACTCATAAATCTATCTTTTATATATATATATATATATACTTAGGCACCAGTTTATGTAAATATGCTGATAACCCATTCATGCCTGTGTTGCAGTGAGGCAGGTGCTTAGGGAAATGGCAAGATGGTGTGTGTCCAGCTGGTACCCAACCCAGTCATGCTCAACAGAAGATAGCGAGAATAGGCCGGAGCAGTCTACAATGACGGTGGTTGTCTCCTTCAGAGGTCAAAGGCCACTCCCTCTTATGAACGTTTGAGTCCTGAACTCAAGCTGTGGTCAGGTCCAGATGAATTGCTGGTCAACAATCAGCATGATGCAGAATGAGCCATTATTGCTACTAATGCTTATAATGCTTTTTAATGCTAAACCAGTAAATCTGTATTAGTGTATTGCATTAATCTTAGTTGGATTATATATATATACTGTATATATTATTATATTTTTTTAGTGAGTGCAGAAGTTAGTGGCTGATGATTGAATATTCCCTCATGGATCAATAAATAATTTGAAGAAGAAGTTTAAAAAACAAAAAGAAATACAAATGAATCGGGCATGTAAACATTTCCTGGGACTATTCAGAGCATCCTTCTGGAAGCAAAGGAAATTCAGTAAATTGGAAAGATTACTTACTAGTAAAATTACTATGAATGATAGTGAAAAATGACAGGAAACAAACGAACTCGTTATTTTTATAGTTTTGTTTCTGCAGTGGTACGTTTATTAATAAGTCCCTAAAGCCCTGATATGAACTTTCAACTTTTTGCACTAGATAAGAATAACCATGGAGGTTAGGTTAGGCCTCTTCTCCACAGCTTTACACAGTTCCCTAAGATCGTAATCAAATGTATGTGACATGCATTGGTACAAATAGTACAAAAGATAATAGGTACCACATTATCCCTCTCAGCCCTGTTAATAAGAGCGGTCAGTTGGAATGCCTGTTCCTTTACAGGTAAATGAGCCACTACCTTTATGTGAGTACATACAGTATCTCACACAGCAGTGTAAACATATCGGTTGGCGCCAGAACCAGCAGATTTACAAGGGAATTTAGCAGAAGGCACAATAGCTCATCATTGCTCCACCGGCAGCGGCGGTATACTGTAGTTACAGAGGGCAGTGGCGCAGGAGAGATTTTTTAGAACGATAGTCCATAGTTTCATATCCCTGTACAAACTATTTTTTCTCTGTTTTCAATTTTCCATCTTCTGAAAAAAGAAAAATAGAAAAAACGTGTAAAACTTTTTACAGTTTTAATTCTTCAAGGTTGGCAAAAAATGAAACTTTGGTTTCAAAGATTTAATTCTTTAAGGTTGGCAAAAATGAAACAGGATCTTTTAACTAAATGTTCTGTTTTTCCACATGCTTTTGGTAAGAATAGTGAAGTGATTACACTACTGTCAATGTGTGTGAAGCACTTGCACAGCCGCCCGCGTGTGTGCCTGTGCCACCTGAACAGGCAGCGGTAGAGTATGTATTATGTCTGCTCTATGCCCTATATTATAATTGAGCCATTCATTTTTACCAGTTTAAAATGTGGGAATATAACCATAAAATGCACTTTTTATTACAGTGGTCACTTTTGGCCACGACACCTGTCAATGCAACACCTTCAGCAGCTAATGCGCCACACTAGTTTAACTAAATGAAAAATAACTCCCCATTTATTTTGTATTTTGATCACATTGCTTGTTCCGTGGCCGTATCCGATTGACATGTCGACATTATGGGATAAAATCCAACAATAGAGCAACCATGCTCGCTGGCATTATAAAAGGGAACATACAGAGACTCGAATTAAATTATTTAATTATTTAAGCTACACCGTTTAGCCATTTGAACATGTCAATTTGCAGGTACAGTATAGGAAGGCTGTCAACGTATCAGCTTTGTCATTTGCGGTATGCTGTGCTATGTAGATTCTAGCCCAGTTCTCCTTTTGTCAAACAACTATGTATCTTACTACATACCATATGTAGCAGCCATCTGTGGCCACTACAGAAGAAACTAGTTTGTTTTTTCAGAATATGTCACATTTAAAGGTCTTATATATACAGAATACAGTACAATATTTTAAACCTTAATATATACTGATATATAAGATTAATTCACCCTCTGTATATATTTACCAATCAAGTTAATCCAATGCTTATTTGTGGTTTTAACCACATTACAGAAAGATTTGTCAAAACAATTACACAAATCTGATCTTTACCTTTCCTAACCTAAACAAACTTCACATTCATCTAGATTCATTAAAAAATGCAATGAAGATAAAATTCACTATTTGAGGTAACTGAAATGATAATATTCAGGTTGATAGAGGAATGCTTTCACAGCGAAGTCTCCATGACAACAACACAGATGCTGTCTCCCAAGAAAGCATTACCACGGAGAAAGAAGACTGAATTATTTGTCAGCTCACTCGACCAACAACAGAAATACAGTAGTGGTGAGGAATCATCGTCAAACAAATCAGGTTCATGCACCTTTAACAACGCCTCCTAAAAGACAACATCAATCAAGTAATAACATTTTATGTAGAGCAAATAAATCAGGCTATATACATGACAGTGTACATGAGAGCTAATGGAAGGGGGTAAATAGCATATAAACGTGGTACTTTACAGTTTTTGTAATATTTATCCGCTTCCATTCATTGTTTGTCGGAACAGGATGTAAAACAATTGATCAATTACCAATGGTCACGGCAGCCCCATGCTTTATGGGATTATGATGAAAGCTTGTATGGTTTTTCGTTTGTGGATAAAAGAACATATTATGAGCAATACACCCTGCAGGATGGATTCAAAGATGAAACGGAAATAGCTGCATAAATTGCTTATTGATCTGTCATAATAAAATGGCCATTGCCTTGGGGCTTGTTTCTCCATTAAATAAAACAGGAAACAAGACAGTAAATAGCAAAAAGAGTAAACTTAGTATTCGAAGCTGGTTTAGCTATCTGCCCACTAATGGACATATCATGTATCCGTGACATCATGGGCTTGTTCTGGCCAGTGTGTTAGATAATGTACATCTCCATTTACTGGCTCTCTTTCACCGCATACAGTAGCACTGTGAATAACAAAGTATTTAAATAAAAACCAAATGAAGAGTGTGATATGAGGAGGATTCAAGCAGGCCTCTAGGCCTCACAATGCATTTGGCATGTCAAGCCAAAATATGCTACACCTGTGAGGATGTCCTATATGCCTTCAACCTATATAACCTCTATAGCAACAACATGAGTTTTTAATAGAGCGATTCAGTCATTTGAAGCCAGTGTATTTTGTAAGTGCATGTTTCAATACATCCTCAATAGCTAAATTCTTATTTCTGACTAAACTAATAAAGCCTTAAAATCTACAAAGATGGTATTATCCCATTTACCCATAAACCAAAACGTCATGGCATCATTTTTCCCTTTTTTCCCTTTTTTTGCACAGACTGAAATGAAATCACTCAAAGACAAAACAATTACAGGAATAGAAGCATTTCTTCTGTCCACTAAAAATGCACACAACATTCAAATATCCATGATATCCTACAAATATCCTAGCTTGGTTTTGTAATTCCAGAAATATATGAGCAATCAATGACACAGAGGTCACACACTAGCCAGCGGTCCCTAGACCAGTTATTCATTTTCCTTTTACCACTGACAACAATAATCAAGTAAATGAATGTCATCATGAAGACCCGCAATACACACACAGTCACACACGATCACACACTGCTCCTCGTTTGTGCAGCACCTCCTGGACTCCCGGGACATGGTCAGGAGGAGTCATGTGCTGCAGAGAACGAGATAGGTCAAGCAGTCTAGCATAAACATAGCCAGAAAGACACACACACACACACACACACACACGCACACACTCACATGCACGTACACAAACACACACACGCACGTACACAAACACACACACGCACACACATTTGCACGTGCACACACACAAATGCCAACGGGCACTTATGTTAAAGCACAGAATTGGACTCCAGCACACAGCATTAGGCACAGCTCTCTCTCAAAACAAACACACACACATACGCTTATGTAAATCCGCAAATAAATGATACACACATCTGTAACACACTAAAACATTCAAAGGAACAAATGAATAAACCAACAAATATGCATTCAGAAAGCATCTCTCTCTCTCTCTCTCTCTCTCTCTCTCTCTCTCTCTCTCTCATATC
>JAODLL010001429.1:0-13159 GCA_026546735.1 Forbesichthys agassizii | reverse complement strand
TATATATATATATATATATATATATATATATATATATTTTTTTTTTTTTTTTTTTTTTAATTGGCAATATTTACAGTATTTGTTACATTTTTATTCAGTGACACACAACCTTACCTTGCAGTAAAGGTGAAATGAGTGAACCCAAATATGGAAGCCTAATACATTTTCCGTTTTAATTTGCTTATTGTTAATCTCAGATGGAACTTCAATTACAACTTTAAGGTCAATTAACAGTTGGAGAACACAAGTATTTGCATTTATCTGCAGCTATCCATTACAACGTGGATGGTTTGACTTCCTTGCTATCATGGAAAAATCTCATTAGAAAGGGATCATTTAGGTTTTATGTGGCTCTCTGTAATGACTTTGCATTACGAATGATGTTGGTGACTATTAATGGGAAGATGAAAATGTAGATTGTTGGGTTTCTGTCGGTGATAAAGGTGAAATAAGTGAGGCAGAAGAGGATTATTACTAATTGCATCAGTGTTCTGCTTTGCATAAGCCTGATTATTTATATTAGCAATTAAAAACCTTAATATACATGTATACACATTCTGTATGCAAACTTGAGTGACTTTCAATCTATCAACACACCGCATACATAACCTAAATGTCCCTTGTGCCATATTTCAAGGTCAGTACTATTGAGGTTAATAATAGAATGATACAGCCGAGGAGGTTGCCAGCATTCTACTTCATGGTAGCCATTCGTTCGAATTTAGTCACAGCTGCACTGGAGACGTCTTCAGTAAGTATATAATGACTGTGATTTTTTTGATTGACAGCAGCAGCATACTGCATCAGATTGGTTAAAGGTGATGTGCTGTTTTGGACTCTTGAAGTTGTCACTTTGTCACACAATTGCTGTTTTGATGTTTTGCTATCTGCTGCATTAGTAAACGTGCCACAAGCCTTCCATTAACCACATTGATTTCCTCTAATAGGATTGCTACGCCAATACACCACTGGACCAACAGCTTTCTGTGAGGATGTTTTGCAATCCCACACTCTTTCAGTGCTGTTGCTGTATCTCTATTTTGATGCTGATAACACTGCAGGTAGGCTATACTGCAGCCAAGACCACTGTCAAATGTTACTGACTCTCTGTCTAGTCAGATTTAGGCATGCCAATGGAAGTCTTCTGTAAAATAGGCTGGATGTGACATTCTGTCTCTGAGGTAAGCCTAAGCACAGACCCTGCAGATGAACACACAGACTACAATCCATACAATGTCCAACAGTCTCAGGAAACGGCTGTGAGTGTGTCCAATACAGCCTGCACCTAGAAGACAATAACAATCAGACCAACTCCATATGCATTCACAGTGGAAGTTGGACTACACCTCAAAATGGAGCTATCTAAAAAGAAAATGCAGGAGAAAGACAGGAGGGGGTGTAGTTGGTTATTTCCTGGCTCCCACATGGCTCCGCACCTCCCTACCACTCTCCTTTTCTGCCTCTTTCTGGTGTTAGCACGGTCGCTGACCTGGCAGCTAATTAAAAGCAACCTTGCTGCCCTGTTCGTCCTCCTCACTACATAGGGGCCTGTCACAGAGCAGCGGGGGGGAAGGGGGGGTCCTTTAACTTGCTCTAATTAAAGCAGGATAGATGTTCCACTGGCGGAGCATGATGTCTGGAGCCAGCGCGGAAAGGTTCCAGACATTCTGTACTGCAGTATGTGCAGACAGAACGTGTGCTTATACTGTACGTAGCAGAGGCTGAACATGATCGCACACCGCTGGAAACCCAGCCAGGTGAGGCCATAGTGTCGCCTAGATGTTGTCAACCACCACGAAAGAGCAATTATTCGGTAATTAGGTTTCATAAAGGCAAGCCAAGAACCAAAAGAAAAACTTAATTTCAAACAAATGGTCCGTTTTGGTATTAGCTAATTATGAAGGGTTCGTTTGCCTTCCTCTACTTATCAAGCATGTATGCGTGCCAGGCTTTCACCGGCCCTGTGCCAGGTTACTCTGGACTGGACTGGGCAACACCTCAGTCACACACACACCATACTGTAATACAAAGGTCTTCTTTGAGATGTTCAGTTCAGGCCTTTAAATGCAGTACATTGATTGAGTGGATAGTACCATGATTTCCTATTAAGTTTATTACACTGACATACAGTACTATCCCTCACTTGGTTGATCGATCTTATTTCCAGTTTAAGTGCACTTAGTTTATGTCTTTCTCTGTCAGCATTGTTTACAAAAACGCTCAGAATTGATGGGAAGTCAGAGTTCATTTATCACGAAGAGTGTATTTGATAGAAATAGCTTTTCCTTTCCATGTGGCTGCTCACATCCTTATCACTGCTCAACAGCCAGGAAGCCATTATTACACAGTCATTCGGCAAATTAATTAAAGCTGAAGCTTTGTAGCTCTGAGTGGATGAGACACATAGTGGTGGTCCATTCATTGCACCTTAAGGACACAGTAAAGGAAAGCCAAATGTTGTCAAATGAACTATTGCTGCTAAACCCATACTAAGCTAAATGTGCTGAATAAGCATACATAACGTGTTAAACGTTTATTAAATGAAGACTAAACCTTTAAAGACCTTCCATATCCACAATATGAAAGGATCTTTCAAATAATATGGTGAGTGCACAAACCCAGGTCTGTGTGTGTGTGTGTGTGTGCATGCGCACGTGCACAAAGACACCTACAATATGCACACCCATATATGTATATCTAAGTGAATATGTGGCATGGTAATTGCCCACAACCAAAATGAATACAGATAATGCGTGACATTATGCACAGGCTTCCACCACTCATTTCCTAATGTAATGTTTGCACCCTTAGGGATGTGTTTGTATTAGGATGTATAAAATAACAATGTATTTGCATCACTCCATCTGATTCCTGCTTCCGCGTGTCACTGATGTTGTCTCAGGAAACATGAAATGAAAAATGCAACCGCAGATGTTAAGTGTATCAGTGGCAGGTATCGTCGCTCCTGCTATCTGAGGAAAACTCCCAATGTTGAAGTGATTCATTGACGGTGGCTTCACGGTTTGAACTGAGATGAGGGCAAGTGGTTTACACACAACGCCTGCCAAAATGCAATTACTGCTGGGTACACAAGCTGCATTTAATGACTTGATGTTTCAATAAGAGCAGTCTAAATACTATGACCGGCATTACGTTGTCGTTTGCAAGAGCCACCAGATGGACTCTACAGACACTCCAGTTTGCAATGTTTTGACTTGATAAATTCAACTATAAAATACTACATCATTATAATAATCAGGTTTAGAGCTGTGTACAGAAAATGTGCTCTTTATGTACGTAATTTAACATGAGATGTCACCAGTCGCGATGAAACACTTCTATGGCTAGCTGTTACGTACAAGTAGCAGATAGAGACACTTTGCTATTCCTCGTGTCATTATAGGCTACATCATGCACGCATTGTCTTCTTTCATTGAAATCAATCTCCACAGTATAGAGCAATCTAGTTACCAAGGAGATAATCTAGAGAGAACCATTCAGATGCTACATTATCATACAAGAGAGGATTTGACAGTGCTGTTGAAATTAAAACGGTTGATCCATCACTGTGGTCACCATGACCATGTCATGTCTCTGTTGCTAGGAAACAACACAATCATATAGCATGCATACCAATAATAATAATAATAATAATAATAATCTTTATTTATACAACACTTTTCATACAGAATTGCAGTTCAAAGTTCTTTACAGAGGGAATACATGTACAGTTGTGCTTCCCAATAACAAATACAGATGTACAAAGAAACAACATTAATAAAAATGGTTAAAGGAATCAGATTTAAAAATAAATAAGAGACATTTTACAACAGGTGCATTAAGGAATACAATAAAGATACATAACATGATACTGAAATTACATACGTTAATAAAAATGTTTAAAGGAATCAGATGAAAGAAATACAAGAAAAATTAAAACCTCATCCTTTTTGTTGCTACGTCAGAATGTCAGCACCATGCGTATAGCACAATGCTAATCTGGTGGAGGAAGTCCATATTCCAGTAGCAGTTTAGTTATCAGTAAATGTATATTATGGATGAATACCCATAGTACCCACTAACTCAGTGTAGAAATTATAAAGACTCCTTCATCCGCATACCAATGTCTCTGGGATCACAATAAACATATTTACATGTAAAATAGTAATCATATTGATTGAAGAACATTGAGCTATAAATCGGAATTGTGTTTTCAATTTGTCGGAATACATCATTGTGGAAACAAAGCATATAGCAATTCTATTTTAATCATTGTTTATACTGGTTTAACAAAACCATACATTAATTATAAACCATTGTAACCTATAGATTTACTACAGGTAACCCTATTTAGTCTAAACCAGGATTCACTTAAACCATGTTGGTGCAACCCAGCCTACAGTATATGTGTCTTCATCCTCAACACCCAGCAAAACATGAGGTATAATAACAAATACTGTTCATAATACAGAACACAACATTCAATAGGTCTTCAAATTCTGAAATTACATTGAAGTGCATCTTTCAAGTCAATCTGGAGTGCCATTATTCAAACTGTTAGTGTTAAAGGTGACGCCAATAGCTGTCAGTCAAAGTTAATAGCAGGCGACTGGCCCCCCTCCAACCAATCAACCATTGTTATTGATTTTCCACCATAGGTGCTTCTTGCTGTCACCATTAACTGGATGCTGATTGGCCCAGTTGTGGAATAATAGCCCCATGACAAGCAAATTATTCATTTTAGCACCAATGCAGTTTTTTATGTAGCAAGATTACAAATATACAAAGGTGGTGTCATATCACAGTGATTAAGTCATAAACCAATAAATACTTACTTACTTACTTAATACCAATTATTATTCTAACATATTCTAACTCTTTCTTCTTTCTTCTTCTGAAGCTGCATTTTACAAAGGCTCCAATGGAGATTAATAGTATACATGGTGGCTCCTATATATTCAATACATTAACTTTCTATGATAGAGACAGCAAAAACAATTATTCTTAAAATGTCTCTGTGCAGTTTAAACACTTAGCACACATGGCACAACCAACATGTCATTGTCTTGTGTGTGGAAGCACACAGTAGACTGTACATTGTTCCTGCAGAGCAGTAGTGCACTACTGTATGGTATTGAGATGTTTCTGGCATGAGCCAAATGTGTCTGAGCTGCAGCACACAGAGACAGATGGTCTAATATCCCCCTGAATAATTCTCTCATACAGAGCAGAATTGATTCTTCCTTTAATTATGACGAGTTATTCCAGTGCTAATGCAGCAAACCATTCCCAAACCACGACGCTGCCACTGTCGCATACCAAAAAAAAGGCATAAAAGATAATTATACAAACAAATTATTTACCTATTTATTACTTTAATTGTATTTGAATGAAAGGTTGCACACATGATATGGACATACTGCAAAATATACTGCATACCAAATAAAAGGGTAAGCTACTACTGTATTTGTGACTTGTATTATCTATCTATCTATCTGTCTATCTATCTGTCTATCTATCTGTCTATCTATCTGTCTATCTGTGTGTATGTGTGTGTGTGTGTGTGTGTGTGTTAGTCTGTAAATCCCTAGCCTGTTAAAACCATCGCAACCTCTGCCACTTTGATATAGCAATATTTCACAGCCAATGAAGTGTGCTAGCAATAAGGGGTACATCTTAATTAATTGCTACACCTTCAATGAACACGAACGACAGTGGACTGAATGCCAACAGAGAGAGTTAGGCTGTAGTAGGTTGAACAACATTCACATGGCAACAAAATCATCGTTGGTGTTTTACTGTTTTACTGTAAATGGTGGTGTTTCAGCTATAAAGATGCACAAGATGATGGACCACCAAACCTCTTCCAATTAAATTATATTTCCACATTCACAATGGTATTGTGAAGATACTACGATATTATATTTCATGCATTTCATATCAGAATGAGACGGCATACATTTAAGATGAAATACAATGATAATCAATGCAACATTTGGTATTGGTGCAGTGGTACTAAATGATGACAAATACTCACAAATGGCTCCTTAGAAAATACCAAAAGGTTCAAAATATGTGGATACACTTTCTACACGTCATTGAGCAACACTCGCCACGCCCATAAAACCGAGCGTCTTTGAAAGATGAGGAAACGTGTAGTTCGGTAAAAAGGTTCAAAGCATTCAGTCCACTGACTAGCTGAAGCCTGGAGTCTACTACCAACATGTCCTTTTCACTAAACACACACCCATGAGATAAAATCCAACAGCAAGTTCGCATGCAAGTGAACTGGGCACTGTTTTCGGCTGTATCAATATAACGCCGCTTCATAGACATGTACAGTGCATCTGGAAAGTATTCACAGCGCTTCACTTTTTCCACTTTGTTATGTTACAGCCTTATTCCAAAATGGATTAAATAATATTTTGCTTCAAAATTTAACACACAATATCCCATAATAAATTGAAAAAAGTTAGTTTGACATTTTTGCAAATGTATAAAAAAATTATAAAATAAAAAATTTTGCCTTTGCTCAATCTTTATTGAAGCACCATTGGCAGCAATTACATCCTCAAATCTTTTTGATTATGATGCTACAAGCTTGACACACCTACTTTTGGGAAGTTTCTCACATTCTTCTTTGCAGGACCTCTCAAGCTCCATCTGGTTGGATGGGGAGCGTCTTTGCACAGCCATTTTCAGATCTCTCCAAAGATGTTCAATCGGACTCTGGCTGGGCCACTCAAGGACATTCACAGAGTTGTTCCGAATTACCCTCTTTGTTATCTTGGCTGTGTGCTTAGTGTCGTTGTCGTGTTGGAAGATTAACCTTCTACCCAGTCAGGTACAGAGCGCTCTGGAGCAGGTTTTTCTAAACATTGCTGTAGTCATCTTTCCCTCGATCCTGACTAGTCTTCCAGTTCATGCCGCTGATAAACATCCCCACAGCATGATGCTGCCACAACCATGCTTCAATGTAGGGATGGTATTGACCAGGTGATGAGCGGTGCCTGGTTTGCTCCAGATATGACGCTTGGCATTCAAGCCAAAAGGTTTAATCTTTGTTCCATCAGACCATAGAATAGTCTTTCTCATGTACTGAGTCCTTCAGGTGTCGTTTGGCAAACTCCAGGCGGGCTGTCATGTGCCTTTTACTGGGGAGTGGCTTCCATCTGGCCACTCTACCATACAGGCCTGATTGGTGGTGTGCTGCAGAAATGGTTGTCATTCTGGAAGGTTCTCCTCTCTCCACAAAGCAAAGCTGGAGCTCTCTCGGTTCTTGGTCACCTCCCTGACTAAAGCCCTTCTCCCCCAATCGCTCAGTTTGGCTGGGCGGCCAGCTCTTGGAAGAGTCCTGGTGGTTCAAAACTTCTTCCATTTACAGATGATGGAGACCTGTGCTCATTGAGGCGTTCAATGCTGCAGACATCTTTCTGTATCCTTCCCCAGATTTGTGCCTTGATACAATCCTGTTTCAGAGGTCTACAGACAATTCCTTTGACTTCTTGGTTGGTTTGTGCTCTGACATGCATTGTCAACTGTGGTACCTGTGGTACAGGTGTGTGCCTTTCCAAATCATGTCCAAACAACTGTATTTGCTGAATGTGGACTCCAATCAAGTTGAAGAAACAGCTCAAGGATGATCAGTGGAAACAGAATGAGCTCCATTTTGAGTGTCATGGCAAAGGCTGTGAATACTTATGTACAATTCTCTTCTCCCGCTTATCTGGAGTTGGGTCGCGGAGGCAGCATCTCCAGCAAGGGACCCCAAACTTCCCTTTCCCGAGCCACATCAGCAAGCTCTAACTGGGGGATCTCAAGACATTCCCAGGCCAGTGTGGAGATATAATCTCTCCACCTGGTCCTGGGTCCTCCCCGAGGCCTCCTCCAAGCTGGACTTGCCTGGAACACCTCCCAAGGGAAACGCCCAGGGGGCAACCTTACCAGATGCCCGTACCACCTCAACTGGCTCCTTTCAACACAAAGGAGCAGCGGCTCTACTCCGAGTTCATCATGGATAGCCGAGCTTCTCACCCTATCTCTAAGGGAGACGCCAGCCACCCTTCTGAGAAAACCCATTTCTGCCATGTGTAGCATCAACATTCACATCAAACAGAAAACAAATTAGTAAAACTTAAATAAAAAGAATATATTATTCTGGGGTTCTATCATCACTAAATCATCCTACAATTAGGTAATATACAAGATGTTTTCATCCAATGTGACATAATCACAAGAAAGGGGCTGAAATCCCTGCTCCTTTAACTGCTATTTGAGCAACTGTAACACTGGACAATCCTATCCCAGTTCAAATCATTTTCTTTTATATGATCTGGTGTTTCTGGTTGTGTACTCCCCATCTCTTCTCATTGAACAGCACTGCAGTAGGCATACTGGCATTGCAGTGGACACACAGCTTCAAACCATGTTTGTTTGAAGTATATCTTTCATAAAACCACAATGCTAAATGAGACACACAACAGACACAATCTGATTGTGTTTGGTTTATAGAAATATACTGTACAGTAAACACTTTTGGCCTCATGGAATCTCCTGAAAATTGTTTCTACCACTAATGTCAGCTGTTTGCTTGATGTACATCAGCCTACACACATCATGTGCCTGATAAAATGATTTACTGCACGCTTGAGAGAGAAGGAAACCTCCAGGAAATACTGTAATGACGTGAATGCAGTCAGTGACCATTGAGAAAATAAGGTCAGCAAAATGTTTGCAAAGTATGCACTATGCACAAAAAGTCTTGCAGATGGCACAGAACTAGACACCACTTGCAGACTCAGGAATAGGGTAGAAGCCTGCCAAGAGTTAGATCACAAAGCTCTCTTTATTAATCTATATGTATCAGATTATATTTACTTCACAAATTTACCTCATACAGTATAATCTTTTTGGTGTGAATATCAAATATGAAAAAAGTCTTCATATTAGTTCTTCACGTATATATTATGTACTGTTGGGGGGGTATCTTATAGTACATTATAGGCTAAAAACATATCTGTAATAAAAATAAATGACATAATACTGCTGCACTGCACACAGGCAGTTAAGCACACACATAAACCCTACAGCCAGAGGTGTTCTTGTGTCCAAATGAACACAGAAAATATGAATCCTGGGTGATGCATTATGTTTACTAAGTATGCTGCTTCGAAGGACTTATTTTACGTTTGTTGTAGGCTAATACGACATTTTATTTCAGTTAGGCACCATAAAGGAAAAATGTCTTAAAAGGCAACACATCGCTCTACTGGTTGCTATACAGCACCATTCTGTGTCATGTTATAGAATGATCTCATGAGCAGCCTGACAGAGGGCATGGTGGAGTTCAGGAGGGAGTGAACATGAGAGAGACATAGAGAGGGTGTGAGAGAGAGATGGGGTGAAATTAGATTGGAGAGTGATAGGCAAGAAGGGTGAGAGAGTGAGAGACAAAGTGTGAGAAGAGAGAGAGAGAGAGAGAGAGAGAGAGAGAGAGAGAGAGAGAGAGAGAGAGAGAGACAGAGACAGAGACAGAGACAGAGACAGAGACATAGATAAGAAAGAGAGAGCAACGGATAGCTGCGGTGGTCCACCGTAAACGCCAGATGGTGTTCATTGATTATTCATTGCCTGCGATGGATGTCACTGTCAGCTCGCACGGCTCCATTCTGCTATCTGCCTTGATGGAACTTAGGGGGCTGGATTGGGCTGAGTTAGAGGCAAGGTGTCCATGTGAGTGGGGCTTGCAGCTTTGGAAACTGCATCGCAGTATCTTCAGTATCCAACATGCACGCATGCACGCACGCACGCACGCACGCACAAATGCCAGACTGTAATTTATGCCTGCAGACTGCAGGAATTCACAGAGACACGCATAACCCAACACACACACCCACTACACAGACACATGCGTGTGTGTCCACAGCTCGGCAGACTGGCGTGTTCCTGGCGGTATTAGGAGGTGTAACAGCAAAATGCCACTGCATACTGGGAGAGAGGAATGTTCCAGTGTGAGTGAATTGGTCTCACTCAATAGAACCTCTTTTCAGTCCATCTATTCCACCCTGTCAGGTGTTCCAGCCATAGTGCTAAATATAAGTTATACCTCCCAGACTGAATATGGGTGTGTAACTCGAAGGATGAATGTACAGCAACTTGTCATATTGTCCTACCAGGTCGAAGAAAGGACCAAGATGATTCCACCGAACAAACAACTTGTCATATTGTGCTACCAGGTCGAAATAAAGGGCCAAGATGATTCCACTGGACAAACAACTTGTCATATTGTGCTACCAGTTCGAAAATAAAGGGCCAAGATGATTCCACTGGACAAACAACTTGTCATATTGTGATACCAGTTCGAAAATAAAGGGCCAAGATGATTCCACCGAACAAACAACTTGTTATATTGTGCTACCAAACAAAATAAGGGTTAGGAGCAGTTTAGGAGTCATGAGGAAGATGATGCAATTTGCATATGTGCATGTTCAGGTAGGACAATTTGAAGAGTATATGTCATAACACCGGGAAATGGGAAATACATGCAATAAGATGAGCCTTTTATTCTAGCACTGGATTTTAAGTCATTTGTGTCCAGAATGGTTGAGACCATCTGGCATAATAAACATTATTTTGTGTTAGTTTGAATGCAAGAGCTTATTCCTCCTCCTTGCGCTTAGCCAGCCTTAACTCGTTTCTGTCCTGCTGCTGCAGTGGTGGATTGAGCTTCCAGCAACAATCAGGACAGCAGCATCAGTCGGTTAATGTCAAAACTACTTAAAAAATACACCAAAACTACACCAAAACTATGCCCGTAGCTGTCAGTACGATAGGTCAGAATCACTGTGGATCTGACTGGCGTGCAATGATTTCCAGCTGTCGCGAGTCACCACTGATTCTTGCGGTGAAATCAAACTGAAACTGGAGGGTCTTACAAGGCTATAACACTGTGCTGTTCTGGGTTCCAATAAAGAAGACAATTGAATAGTTTAATAACAGGCCCAGTGCTAGTTTCCATATTGAGCGAGGACATTCGGTCATAGCACCACCATATGCACCTGTATCTTTGATAGGACTCAATGCCCTTACATGAACATACACACACTCTCTCTCTCTCTCTCTCTCTCTCTCTCTCTCTCTCTCTCTCTCTCTCTCACACACACACACACACACGCGCATATAGGCGCAGTTAAATAAATGAAATGGTACTCCTTTGGACCACAACAAAGCTCTATCGCTTTGTGATGGGATTCACAATTGCTCTGTCACTTCCAATTTGCATTTGCACCTATTGAGGTAGAGGTACTGAGAGAGAGAGAGAGAGAGAGAGAGAGAGAGAGAGAGAGAGAGAGAGAGAGAGAGAGAGAGAGAGGTGTGGGGGGGTGGGAAACCCAAAATAGATTAATGGGAGACAATACAATAATATTTATTTATATGCTTGTACACATGGTTCATGTCAAATATAAAAAGCATGAGAAAAGCATCTAAGTTTACTTGACAGAGCGTGTTTGAGCAGGGAATTAGGTTTTGATTTATGCGGTTAAATGCTTGGGGGTATTGATCGGGTGGTACCAAATGCTGCTGTTATGCCCTCCCCTGAGCCCTGGCGTGTCAGGTGAAACAGCTCAGGCTATTACTGAGCCTGTTTTTACAGGCCATACGGCAAGTAAAATAGATGTTCAGAGACATACTGAATTGCATCTGCAAATATGACAATGGAGAATAATATTAACCAGCCATATGTGGACAGCCATGACAATAGCGATCCATATAGTTCTCTAGACTCTGATATTGACATAGGGCGATGTAGAATGCTGTACAAGACTGAGAGACTGAGAGACTTGTCGCGACAGATCGAAACAGACGTGGGAATCTGCACCACTGTAATGACCCGCAGGTGAAGATTCTCTGTGGTTCCTTTGGAAGTCCCTTATCACATGACGCCTATTGTGGAAGGGACAGCAGCCTTCATAAAGCAGGGAAAGGTTCTGTCTGACAGCCGAAAATTAATAATGTATTGCCCAATCACAGCCGGTACTCAGTGATTCAAACAAACCATTAACCAACGGCTCACCTGGATGAGATATTGACTCAGTCACAGCTTCTGTTTAATGAATTCATGCTGTGGGGGGCTTCTAACCCCATTCATGTATTTCCACTGTGGGCCTGAAAGCTGTATTCTGTAAAGATGGAAACTTTTTTTTTTTTTGGATATTTGAACTCGAATAAAAAGAAAGACAAAAACTCTCCCCAATACCATGGGGATGTGTAGAAATACCTGAATATTTTTTCAGCGTGCCCACAGAATGGGCAGCTATAGCGGATCGTCAATAGATTCATTTGTTATTCATTTGCATTAAAAGTGTATTAGCTTACAGTTGCTCTCTACACCTTTCAAATGAAATCTTATAATTTCTAAATGGGTATTGTCAGTTACATTTGAATGGAAATAAACATTTTAATTGAGAATGTCTGCAGTTCTATTGACTTATTCCATTGATTTATTGATTCTGAAAGTGTCTACTAAGCTGGTTATCTTTTTTCTTGGTACTGTATTGCCAAGTTGCATTATTCTGAACATGTCTGCTCACACAAAACGTTGACACAATATAATTACAATTGTCACAGCTCACTAGGAATTCATCAGCACTATTTAAAATATGTGTAAAGCACATATGACTAAATAGCTGGATGGAGCTTGTTGCCTCCCTATAACTATTGGCCACTATTCCCAGTGAGAGTACTGGCATGGCATAAACACGACCAAGAGTGTGAAATCTCCTGTGAGCACAGATGGCATGCAGTTTGTCACCACAGCTTGCACACACAAGCAGCACACAGCCGTATAACCATGCAAACGTATATATGCACACACATAGACACGCGGCACGACTCTTGCCATAGGACTTCCCATATTGTCCACGCAAAATGCTGTCATCACATCGTATGAAATGCCTTTGTACCTAATGCTTGACAAAGCACAGTCGTATCTATTATTAAACAGAGCGTGCGCACTCATCAATAATTTGTTGTGTAGTGGAAGCTTCTAATGATGACCAAAGGATGGATTTCAAAATGGAATCTTTACTCAACTATAATATAATATAATAATAATAATAATAATAATAATATTAAATATATATATATATATATATATATA
>JAODLL010001428.1:0-36750 GCA_026546735.1 Forbesichthys agassizii | reverse complement strand
CCTTCCTTCCTTCCTTCCTTCCTTCCTTCCTGCTTGCTCTCTCCCAATTGGCTGTTCCTGATGGGTCCTTTTGTTCCCAGTCTGGGAAATGGTTTGATCGGCTAACGAGCCACACCTGGGGTTTCTCCAGTGATTGACACACCTGGCGGGGGATATAGCATCCTTCCCACACCAGACCTAGTTGGGGGTCGTGTCTCGAAATATTTTCAAGACAACTGAATTAAAAGGTATAGTCTAAGCTACTTAGTATTGTATAAAGTAATTGTAAGATAATGCACTTTTAGTCAAATTCACAGAATATCTCCTCGCATGTAACTATTTTACTGTTCTATGTAGTGAAAAAAAAATATCCGGTATTTCTACACAGCCCTGAATCCGTAAATAAAGTAGGCTAACTGATTATTTTTTAAACATGCACGGATATAGATAAGCTAGAAAATGCATGGAGATATTTGATGCATTTGACGAGAAGTGTATTAGCTTACAATTAGCTTGCGATAGCTGACTACACCTTTAACACCCACCCAGTGTTGACTAGTCTTTGTTCAGGTGTGTCTCAGCTGCACCGTCCCCCAGCCTCTTCTTTAGTAGTGAAGTGTGGCAGCGTGCCAAGCTAGAAGAACATAACAAATGAGAGAAGTGCTCCATCATTTATTCAGCATCGCCCAGATCCCACGTGAGCAAAGGTAGAGTGGAGTACAAAGCAAGGCGGGGCCTTTAGGGAGATTATATCAAACTCTCTCCAAGGTCAGAAGATAGTTTGAGATATGACAAAACACAAGCGCGCGCACACACACACGCACACACACATGCACACACACACATACGCACGCACATACTGTTATATTTCACAATGAAAGAAGTGAAGGAATCTTAAGCCTTATGTCTTTTTTTCGGTGAACACAAAATAATTGCTTATAAAAATAGATACAAAATCCACCGCATGTCTATTTGAGACATGGCCTTATCCAGTTTAAGATTGTACACCGTCTTCATATGTCTCCGGTCAAACTTTCCTCGAGTTAACCCCGCCTGTGATCGACGTAAACAAGCGTCTGCCAGCCTATATCACTCATTTTGGTCATGTCCAAATATAGCTATGTTCTGGTCCTCTATATTTAAAGCTTTCTCACAAATCACATGCCAAACAATTGCACCATGTCCCTTTCTGGGACTTGTTGGTGTACAACAAGTCCACAAATAAAATGAGGTATACATTACAGGGATCCACTGTGAGGATTGATCCGGTATGGCTGCCTTTTATCAACTACATTGAAAGTCTCTTACATCTTGAATCTGGGTATACCTTGATACTATACACACTGCTCTGTGGTCATTTATTTGTTTATTTTGTGTTTTTCTCTCTCTCTCTATAGTTTCATTGTTATTTTGTACAATTTAATTAAGTTAATATTGTTTCTAATTTTGTCCTTTAAACATTTTTTTATGCTTTCAATTTGTGTTATCTGTGTTTTATGTGAATAACAGTTTATAAAAAATGTCTAATAAAAATATAAAAAAAAAATAGATACAAGACCTGGATATAGTGCAGCCTTATTCCTTTAATTGTTTAGTCTAGTTGTTAGGCAGATTTGGTCCAAGGAGGGGTCGAAATTAACTGAATTCTAGACAGAATGTCGGAATGAACAATAGGTCACAAGGGGACGCTTGTGCATTTATGCATCTGCTTTTGAAGTTTACTTTATTGTTGTCTGTTTTTATTTAGGCATTTTGTATTTCATCATCGTTTGACGTTGCAATGCCGTTGATCTGTCATTTCCACTGTACTGTCCAATACACATACTACACTGACCTAGATGAGTATCCACACTATTCCTTCACAAGATTCTGTCGGTTTACTTATCGGTCCATCCCTTCCTCCTCTGCTCCCCTTTCCAATTCCACTGCTGTCCCCAGGAGAGCATACTGTAGAGCATACAGTATTATCCATTTATGGTTCGTGACCTTCCCCCTGTCCTGATAGTTTCAGCGCTTCCACACACACACACACACACACACCTGGAACTGCTGTAGACTTGTAGATGCAGATACACAGCTGAAATGCAATCAGTCTCATCAGGACTAAAATACTGTAACTAGCAGCGACCCGGTTCATCACATGCACAAATACAAGAGAGAGAGAAATGAGAGATGCAGGAAGAGAAGTGTTGATTGAATAGATCATCAGTAGATAACTAGATTGATGATCAGAAGACAGAGAACGGATGGGGACGACAAAGGCGTGAGAGTGGACAAGAAAAAATAAAAGCAGAAAATGTACAAACTACTAGTAGAGGCAGAAACATGACACGTTAACAAATACACCCAGCAAATACTGTAAAAACAACCAGAATCCTTAAAACAATAGAACAGGGATGGACAGAAACCAGGGCTGTTGTTGAAATAACAGCATTGTTCTAAAATATGGGGCTGGGCTCAAACAGCCCCATGGATCTTCCTCCATCCATCAGCGAGGACAGATAGAGAGACAAGGATGCAGGGATGGAGGAAGAAGACTATGGAGATGGAGGAGGAGGAGGAGATAAAGAAGAGGTATTTTACAGGAGTGATTTGCGGGCTGTACACCGCTCCGGGCCGTTAACGTTCCAGGTGTAATTTTAGACGTCATGCGGCCGGACATCAGAGCAGGCTGGGACGTTTTAAACGGGCTCACTCGTTCACCACGGGGAGTACATGCTAAAAAGATAAACGCCACTTATGCATTACATAGCGAAGGTTAACTTTGACATGGGGGGAAGGGCACATGGGAGATAAGGGACCGGCGGAACAAAACGATATCAGAAGCTTGTTTCTAGCCAGGTTGGACTAGAGAGGAAAAGAACTGTCCGGAACAGATACTGCACAGTTTTCCCGTTTGTTATCTTGGGTGTCATCTCCGGGGCGACAAGCTAATGTTGTGTTTGACCAATCACCTGCGGAGTTCCAGTGACATGTACCCCTCTCTGTTAATGTTTTGGGCATTAGGGTTCCTCAGGTGACAAAGAAAAAGACTATATGTTCCATGTTCCAGTCTTTCCTCTTTTGGAACAGGAGATATAAACTACATCGGACTCCTGCGGATATGAGTTCCCCAGCACAGCACTGCCAATGACACAGGCTGTGCCAGGTCTAAAGACACAGGCAGAAACCTTTACAGGCAGAAAGCTAGGTTGGCAGTGAAAGCGTATCAGTCACCCATTAATGGAGTTCTGGAAAGATGGACAGATAAGAGCCCAAAACACACACACACACACACAGATGACATACAATCAGTTCTAAGAGCTGCTCCGCTAATAGAGGTCTGCAGTCATAGTGCTCTGGTCTCATGATTGACTTTCTGTCATCTGCATATCATTTGCATACTGTCACCCCGGGAAACACGGTGCTGTGTGTGCGCGTTGTCCTGCTCAGCTGTTTCTGCTTTAAGAGGGTCGTGACACCAGTGTAAATACTGTATAGTAATACAGACCCATGAATCATGGGTTTTACCCCATCAGATACTTGACACACACACACCTACACACACACCCACACACAGGCCCTCTTTTATGAAACGTGCGTACAGCAGAAATCTGTCTGTACAATAATTTCCACGCAAAGGCCGGCATTTATCAATTTGGACGACGATCAAATCTGACGTCAAGTCTTAACTCTTGTACGTGTACACTTTTGAGTCAGCTTACTTGAGTTCGACACAGACAGGATGTAGTTGATCTGTCCAGAGCGCCGTAGCAACACATGCTCAGCGCAACCCCAAATTAGGGCTTAGCTATCTGAAATGTCATTAAAAAAGAACGATAAGCGACGATATGATAAATGAGGGCCACTGTATTTCCATGGAGCTTTTAATTCCAATCATTTGAATATTGTCCTAATATGGTCTCGCAAGGCTAGATAAAGTGTCCATCAGATGGTTTCAGTTAGCTTCAGTTTAATTTCACCGTGAGAATCATTTTGAATGTGTCCGAGGAGCAACTGAACTTTCCAATCAGCGTCGTGTTGATAGCTATACGGGCGTGATTTAGGTGTGCCGACCATAGTGCTGACAGCAAAAACGACCAGGTTCACCCAATCAACTGCCAAGTATATACAGCCATTCACAACCTGTTTCAATGTACGGCCCCCCAGATGGACTTGTGACAACAATTCCTCTGGCATGTCAGGTTACACTTTATCTGCTCTATATTCCCAACTGTCTCGAGTGTGTAATAACAGTACTGTATTGAGTTGAGGAAGCTTTAGGGTTTCAAAAGAATTCAAGTTTTATTTCATTTTCACAGATACAGCAAATAAAATGTATCAGTTCCAGCAAATTAATAGCCATTATTATTAGCTTTAACCAACTGTGGGCATATCTTTGAGAGCGGCTATTACAATTTTAGAGAGAATAACAAGCTGCGTCTGTCTCTGTTTCTCCAGCTGGTTATTTTGCCTCTGCTAGAATATTTATAACCCAGATATGATCGTCACATCGTCACATCATTGCACTCATTAGCAATTTCAAGACGGCAACATCACAAATAGTTAAGATTAGCAAGCCTTCATTTCTTAACGCTGCCGGGCAGTTATCTGGCATGCGGCCACTTCTGTGAGGCTGTGCAGCTTTGTATGTTATAATCACATCATTGCGTTCACTTAGAAGCTAACAAAGGCTTACATTAGCGAAGCCACTTCATTTCAGATGCAGCTAAATAGTTACCTGGCAGCTGGCCATTTTATACAACAACTGTTCATCAATCACAAATGATAGGGGTTTATTTCTTACCCATTAGGGCACACATTTGAACTCCCCATAGATGGAACACTAAAAAAAAAAAAACATTGGCTCACTTACCAGATAATCTTGATAAAAAGTACATTTGTCCTTATTCATATGCTGTCCCTCCTTGTGTTGTTAAATCAGCTAAACTTAAATTTAAAATAAATGTACTACAGCAATAGTAGCTGTCAGCATACAGCCGTTCCCAAGGGAGAGCTGCTTAGTAGACCTTTAACTCATAGCTCTTGAATCCTGTCTTTGGCATCCTTTATTCGCAGCTTGGCAGTGTGTAATGTCTCGTTAATCCCCTGGAAGCTTTTGGGAACACAGCATGGTACTAATCGCTTAGTTTTGGTGTAATTACATTTACACCGTTTTGGTGTAAATACTAATAGTCAATGACATCACACAGCCATGGCCAGGTTATTTGATGAACCATATCGGCACTAAAGGCTTATGGTTCATAAAAATGTAATACGATAGATTTTGTCGAGCAGTTTTGACACAACCCCATAGTATACTGTATACAAATATTAAATTAGTTTAGGTTATATCAACAATCAACATCAACACGAAGAAGATAAGAAAATAAGTGTAATGAAGCAAATTACAGTAAAGATAACAGAAGATTATGAATAAGTTAAAACCTGTAATGCAACAACACTAGCCTCCCTGCCCATCTTTCAGAAGACTTCAGAATCCATCATGAAGTTTGACCTCTGTCGGTCACTGATCTCTACATCATAACACCCTTTAACTGAATACATGCAATCCCTATCTTCTACATCAATATTCTAAATAATAAAACTCTCTTTTAGATCAGCTTTGGTCAGCTCTCAGAAAAAAAAGAATAATATAGTAACACAGCATCTATGTTGTAAAATGTATAGTCCTGGTTAAATTATTTTGTCACTCTAACAATGTTGTTTGCTTACAATAACAGATGTATGTTTAAATTCAGCAATCGACAAATCCACTTTGCATATTTATATATATATATAATATAATATGGTAAATGGACTGCATATTTATATAGCGCTTTTATCCAAATTACAGTATTTTCCTCACATTCACCCATTCACACACACATTTATACACCTATGGCAATGTCAGCCATGCACGGAGACACCTGACTCCTGGGAGCAGTTAGGGTTAGATGTCTTAGACACCTCGACACTTGGTGAGGAGTTAGCGAGTGTTTGAACCAGTGTGTTCTTGATCACCTATCTCAGTGACTTGATGTGTTGTTTTCCGCCTTCATTACTACGGAGTTGACAGGAGTGCCCTTTGAAAACCCCGTACTTTTGTTTTGACAACGGGAGGAGACGTTTCTTTCCACCAGTTAAGAGCATGTGCCTGCACAGGGGACAGAACAGGTATGCTTTCTGGTCTACAACTGCCTAATAATAATAATAACCAATGTTCGCCAACAAAAACAAACGGTTTGAGGAGATAGTTTTCGGGAAAACACAGTTGAAGCTGGACGAAGGGTGACGGTTTACATTAATTATTTTAGGCATGTTTACAGAAATCATTCAAAATTCAAATTCAAATCAAACATATTCACGACGAACATTCACCACTTTTCGCCAATTGTGAACGGATCTTGGATAGGGCACTTATATAATCCTTAAATAAAGTGTTTGTGAATAATTTAATGTATTCATACATTTTTCATAAAACCTTAAAGGGGACATATTATGAAAAAACCAACTTGTTTTGATAAGGTGGTGTGGTACCTTATCATTGTGCTATTTTGACCAAAGCATGTTACAGACATTTCATTAAGAATTCAGAGCACTGTGACGACATATGGAAAAGTGACATAATATTTTTTCCATTAATGCTGTTACGTTGCGTAATGCCTCAGCAGGCGCTCTAAGGGTGCACATAAACAGGCTTTAATCCCATCTCCTCCCTTTAACAACACCATGTACCAGTCACGAAACCGCAATGAGAAGTCTGCCTTGAAAAATGACGGGAAAGTGGCATTATTTAAACAGTAGGGCAAGGCATCTTAGCTTGCATGCCCACTCTGGTCTTCCCTCAGCAGACCTCAAATGGTTTAACTACATCAAAAATGAGTCCATGAAGCATTTGGATAAACCTTGAAAGCTGTTCTTTAAAATGCATTCCACGAGCAGCTCATCTTCCTCAGAGCCTCAAACCACATGAACCCCATTGCTTCTAGGTACAGTAAGTCTGGAGTGTCAACAACACAGCAATCTATAAAAATTAGGACATTTAGCCTACAATTCTAGGCAATTCTAAGAATTGCCTAGAATTCTGAGAGTACAATTAGGAGTACTGGATTTCTTGCTTAATGATGCTTACAGGAGCTCACGGATGGAAATCAAACACTAATAAAAATGTTCCCTTTGGTTGGATCATGACTTTTTGATGTACATTAAGCTACAGTATAGGATGTTCAATTGGACTTTCACTGTACAGATCTGGAAGTTTGTGAAAATAGATCTTGCTGAGTGCTTGTGGCGTGTTTGAGTGTGGCTGTATGGATGTAGTCTAAGCCTCTTCCCTCCATCAGCACTATGTCACGTGAGCAACTCTGTGCTGAACGTCTGATGCATAGACCCTAGTCTCAGCCTCTTCCATCAGCACTACGTCACAAAAGCAACTGTGCTGATACATGATTGGGAAGTAATGCTGTCGATTTCCATTGGCTGTCAGCATTGTCACTCACTATTATGTAAATGTTATTTCAGGTGTGACACTAGTGCAGTGCATTATTTACTCATTTAAATGTAAACATTTATTTTAACAGTTTCTGTAGCCTAATAATTTTAAAGATATATAAATATCGAAGGCCTGTAAACAGCCAGAGTCCAGTTGTTTAGTTTTCCTCATTGCAAGTTTAACGTCCGACTTGGTCATTGTTACGTAGTTGGTCGTCGTGCATGTCAATCAAAATACCTTGCTTGTCAATTAGGCGGGCACTGACGCAGTTAGCTAGCGCCGTGTGTCTGGCTCTGTGAGACAATGTAAGTAATATCTCTGTAACACTTACTGAATATCACCTGGGCAAGCCAGTATTGTAATGATAATGACTCAACGGTTTTAACAGGTTCAGGTGAACTACAGGTTAAGGCATCTTGAGAACGGGCTCTCTGAACATTTGCTCAACAGGATGAAAGAAACCACACGCACACGCACGCACGAACCCACACGCAGTATTAGCTATGCGGTGACTCATTACTATTAGCAAGTATCCATGTGCGTGGACACAAGTTTCTGCCAAAAAGTGCAGGCCTGTCATTTCTGCTGATACAGAGAGGAAGTGTCAATATTCCATGTTTGTCACCCCTTCAATGTCCCTCTACAATGTCATCTGTCTAAAGTCAATTGTAGATAATAAAATGTTTGAGTGCATCAGTGTGTGGAAACCACCCGACCTCATAATGACCTCAAACCTTGAGTCGTATTACATGTGCTGTGCTGCTGAAGTTGTTTGACACAGATAACCACAGATGAGACTGAGGTTAGAGTGTGTAACTTAGACAGTCTCATTAAGACGGTGAAGTTTGAGAGTAGAAATTGAAGGGAAATGTTTGTATTTTGTATGGTTACAGAGTTATGGATACAGTTTGTTTGGGATATCAATACAATGTGTGCCACCGCCTATTAGCGCTCTTTCACCTCACCTCACAATATGATGTTATTTTAAGAGAGCATGCCATCACTAATTAATGTAATGAAACAGCCTAATATTACATTTACAGTATATTTAGTTCATTTAGCAGACGCTTTTGTCCAAAGTGACTCAAAAAAGAATACAACAATATTAAAGTATTAAAGAACAGGTAGCACGTCCAACCTGCTCAGAGGTGCACAGCTGAGCTAGTTTTAACCTCATAAGCAAAGTGGATTCTGGGTAAGATACGGCTTGTTAGCACTCCAAACACGCCGTCCAGTTGTCCTGCTGTGTACATTATAATAATGTGTCTGATGTCTGGCAGTGTGCTTGCAACCCCTGCAGTACTTTTGCTGTTCTTTGGCCATGATTGGTGTGTGTGTTTGTGCGTGTGTTACTATAGCAACCCGTTGAGGGAGCCTGATTGGCAGGCTGAAAGACAAGGATGGAGCGGTTCTTAAGGGGACCTGCTGCGTCATCGTTTCTGCTATACCTGTCAGTCACACTGACCTCTTTCATAACAGAGGCAGAATGTCTCTCTCATGTATTATTTTATGGGTCTAATTCAACACAGGACACTTTGTTTCTGACTCTATGAATAAATGATAGTCGTCACATTTGTTTCTGATCACACGGCAGTTTTAGATCAGCTGGTGTTTTGCGAATGCTGAATAGAGTTCTTTCCCACAAGCAATGCTAACAGGGTTTGTCAGTGACGTAATTAATGTCTTTTAATAAAATGTCATCTGTTGTTATTATCGCTCTCTCTCTCTCTATTACTCACACAAAAATTGACCAATTCAGTTCACACTTTACCGTGACAGAAAACAGTCGTACAGTATAATGACTTTCTTCATTGTACCCAACAACAGACATCACTTAAAACATCATAAGAAAATGCGACAATTAACAAGTGTAAAAATATAAATATAGTATGTGCAAGACTGCATACCATGAGTGTGCATGACGACTGTAAAGTCTTCAAAGGTAGGTTGTCAGGAGTGATTTGTGTGTGGGTGGAGGGTGCATGATAGTCAGAGGTATTATATAAGGACTTTAGTTTAGTCACAATTAAAGGCGAAATATATGATTCTCTTCACAAATTGAAGATGGAAATGCATCTTCGTGTGTTCCCCCACAAGACAATAAATGAGACTTAACTGAGAATGCACAAAAAAAAAAGAATACTTAATGTGTGCCTGACTTTTACAGTACTTTATCAGCAAATTTAGATTTCAAGGAGGGTAAGGATAATCACGAAAGTCACGGCAGCGGATTCATCTCCAAGTTAAAGAATTCTATAACAGAAAGTTTGAATCGGCACACATTATGTGAATATTGGGAAACCAATAGCTCCTTAAGGTAAAGGTGATTTTATTGGCACATAGCGAAATTAATCCTCTGCATTTAAGCCATCCCTCATGGGAGCAGTGGGCAGCGCCTGGGGAACAACTCCAGATAGGAGCCAGTGTCACTGGTCAGATGCCTGAAGAGTGAATTACACTCCAGTCAGTGAATTCTGTAGCCAGCCAACTCAGGGCTTGAGCACCAGAAGCCTAGCCAATATGGTCTGGCCACACTCCATTAGGAAGTGTTTGCAGTCGTTTCCTCCTACTTGGTGTAGACCTGTGGTTAATTTTGCATCTATTGGACAGCGCTGAACCAATCGGTGTTGCTACAACTTTTTTGATGGCCTCACCTAGCTCTACCACCATTTTGAAACACCCTTGACTAACCAACACTGATTGGTTCGCCAGCAGGGTGGCTGTGAGAACGCTAATGAGAACCGGGTTGTAATCTCAGCTAAATAAATTGACCTGAGAGCATAGTTGGGCAGAGCCAGGCTACCAAAATATCTCTCCTGTCAAATCGGCGAATCTTGACGCAGATAACCAGCGCTGTGTCCCAGACTTTAAGTAAAGGTTGGCTCTGCGAGACTACCTGAGTGCATTCAGAGCTGGGTAAAACTGCTTTTGTGTATCATGCCTCTCATTTGTGGAATGAGTTCCAAAAACGCCTTCAACTTGATGTTTTGGTTATTGGACGATTTAGATATATTTTAAATGAGCGTATTGTTGTTGAATTAAATGGTTTTGTGTAACTGTTTTTCTTTTGTCATTGTGTTTTGTACACAGGGCTCAACTAAAGACACCTTGGTCTCCAGCTGATACAAAAAATATAAATATAGAAAGAAAAAAAAGACGGAAAGTACATGTAAAATGCATTTACATTAGTTATGTTTATATGAATGATTTCATTTGAAATGGCGGGGCTTCTGTGCATGATGTACTAAACATGCTTTGTCTCCCTGAATAAGAACCACTTGATATGAAAATCAGTTGATCTCACATAGACTGAGGGCAGGATTGACACAGAAACCCTATAGCTTAGGTTTTAATAACTCTGTACCCTGACTTGTGACTTGTCTGCTGGTGTAGCAGGGAAGTGTGTTTGTCTTTCTAATTATGGATGTTTAGCCTCAGGACTTGTACCCAGAGGATGTTGCATCGCCACTTTTGACTTTTTCATGAACTTTAATCAAAGCTTGTTTTCAAAAATGCTCATTTTAATTAATTAATATTGCATGCTGGTTTTACAAATCTGCGGTGCATAAATAAAGGATCGGCTCTCATTTGAATGCAAGTGAGCTCAGTGACTTTATGTGAAGTACAAATCTAGAACTTATCACAAAAGATTGTTTGGAAGATGACAATAGCTTTAAACCAATAAAGATGGCATTCTGTGTTGTTGTAAAGTTCTCATAGCTCAAGACATTAGATACATTTTTAATAAGGCTTGGTTCGTCGTGCTTGTGTATAGGCCAACGCTGCAGTTAATGGGGTTCATAACATACCGCATGTTCAGCCAAATCACAGTAGTCGTGCAGCCCGGTGTGGCCAGACCGTATATATAGTCTGGCCACGCTCTATTGGGAAGTCATGCAGTGGTGCTTCCTCCTAAACCTCTGGTTAACTTTGAAACTATTGGACAGTGTTTAACCAATCAGCATTGCTACAATTGTTTTGATCGACTCATCTAGCTCTACCACCATTTAGAAACACTGTTGACTTTAATGCCACCTCACTAACCCACCCTGATTGGTCCGCAAGCAGGGTGGTTAAGAACACTATTGCTAACAGGGTTTCCAGATTAGCCGGACAGAGCCAAGCTAATACTGTTATTGTTACAGTTTACAAACTGTAAGAAAAAATAACAAACACAAATGAGATCTGGCCAAAATAAACGCTAAACACAAAAAATGTCTAGGCCAAACACGTAACGGACCATCAGACAGGGGCGGAGCCAATGGGGGGGCATGGAGTGGCATGTGTCCCCCCAGAAATCGCATGTGTACCCCCTATTTTAATTGAATGATCAGTTTAAAAAGAATTACAGCATTTAAGTGACCCCCCCCCGTTTTCTTCTTGCCCCTCCTGTGCCCCTCTACTGAACATATTCTGGTGCCGCCCCTGCCATCAGACCAAGCAATTTCCCATACAGCACACTACTCAAAACAATACTGTAAAATACTGTTTACTACATAACAAAGCTGCTGAAACCGAACTGCCAGATCTCCTATGAACTCGTGGACTAAGGGGTATCCAATAACTGAAACTGGCAGAAACAGGAAAACTGAGAACTGAGCCCTCTTTAATGTGTGCAGGTGGGTTTGACCACCCATTACCACAGCCTCCTGAGCTCTCTGCGTGGCTCTCTGGAACACACACACACACACATTAGGCACAAAGGCAGTGGCGGCATCTTCCTTCATAAGACATCCGGAACAAGGTATACACACACACACAGCATAAACATGCATTGATCTGGTTGTCTTGGTATGATAATGAGGTTACTTACGTTTACACCATTTAGCACACACTTAACACTTTTTAATAGATTCACAATACGTACGTAACATCCAGTACACCTGTGTAACGGTGGCCAGCTGCTAGCTGCACAGTAAGTTATGTATATCTCACTCTCCGAAACCTCAAACCCTGCATTCACACCGCTGACGTGTTCAGCTCGCAAAGAGGCACGTTCCAATTCATTTCGAACGGACGCCAGCGTTTCTCGGCGACAGCAGGCCGGGCTATGCACGGCGCAACAGGTTCTCACTCCCAACTCGTCAAAAATTGCAGCTTGGTCAATGACCTTTCTTGTCACTTTTCGAAGCGTTTGAAAGCCTTTGGCGTCGTAGGATGAATACTTCGGTCATTGACTGTTACGGCAAGGCTACGGAGAAACCAGCACCAGTTTAGTTTTAGCTATATGGGCATGCAATCTCAGCGCAAGTATTAGCTCCTGGTTGTATATAAATATTCAATATACAATCGAGGCATGTTAAAATGTAATTACTTGACATCTTACAATGAAATAGTTTCAGTTAAATTTCGGTAAAGGCTATGTGTATCTTATGATTTCAAGTAATTACATCTCAACGTGTCTCGAACGTGTTGTACAGCAACAAAGTCACCCAGTGACAGATCAGAGTTGATAACTTTTCAACTTTATAATTTCCAGCGAGCTGGTTGGTGACGGAGTTCTAGCTAGCTTAAAATCCCTCGCTGTTAACTAGTGCCTGTTCACGGTCCATAGTGTAGTAATATCTTATTCTTGACAAAATCAAAGTATTTATACAAACATTCCCCTCCAAAATGTTTTATATTTTTGAGGGAATGCGTTTGATTTCAATAATTTAACTGTAGACTTCATGCGAGTTCTGGCTGTCGCTGGCGTAAGACATGCCCACCCCCGAGCTTGTGGTTTGGACTAGAGAGGGCTTGGCGAGAGTTCGTCAGCGATTGAGCGATTTGCGAGGTGAATATGTCAGCGGTGTAAGGACGCTCTGCCGGTGCATGCTAAGGAAAGTTGGGTTTTACCATGTGTACTGTAGAGCGTTGTACTGTAGGGCGTCATCGAGGAGCAGGGTACGATTCCCAGTGGGAGAATACCCTTCAACACATTACAAGTATCATTCTGGAGGTTTGAATTGCTGACCCCAACGATGTTAGTACATTTTGTATTCCTCACCCTAAACTAATAAGCAGCTGAATGCCTAGACCTAACCAGGAACATGTTGTGTTGTGTTTGCTCTTCTGGAAGTGGAACAATGTCTCCTCCGGTGCCAAGGCATTCTCTAACAACACACTCTGCTCCCCAGCGGGACTACTGCTTCTGTGTGATTTGAGCTGTCCGTAAGCAGTGTGCTGTTCCTTTACTGCCTGCTGGCTAGTATTGTTGAGAATGAGTGTGTTGGGACGCTTGGCGTGCAGCTGTAAAGAGCTGTGCGTGTTATTAGAAGCATCTTTTAAGGGCTAAACTAAACAGTTAACCTTAAAAAAATGGTTCTGGCTAAAATTGTCACAATCCGCTGTGACGTCTGGGAAGAATCAAATTCTCTCGCTACGTATGAGGCGAATATCGTCCAGTGCCGCAGCAGACACCAGATCAGAATCCTCTCTGATCTGCTGTTGTATAGTCAGCCTCCTTGTGTGTGAGGAATTACAATATCAGCAGCTTTTGTTTCCCTCCAGTGTGGCCGTGGGGAAAGATAACGTATTTATTACTGTCTGTGCTCATCCAGCAGCTCCTGCCTGCCTGATGACCTGACCGGTGCCAGAAGGGTCTAGGTGATTAGTGCCATGCCAGATGTGACCCGTTTGGGGGACGGGTGAGGGCCGTGGCACAGGTGCCAGATCACCGAGACTCGATGGTTTGGAAGCTTACGTGCATTGTATTCCATATAAAGGTGGATTCAGCTATCCTGGAGAAAGCTTGTTGATATTTTAACTCGATCAAGACATGATTACCTCTTCAATGCCATGGGGTGCTCTCTTAAATCCCATGAAATATGGGTGGGTGATATGGTCAATCTATATACAACTCCATATCACAGCAATGCTGTATATACAGTACACAAACTATATACTGTAATATAGAAGTGGTCAATATCAAATAGTGTGTAATTTCTATATCCCGTCAATGGTTGAATATTTTTGAGTAACAACTGAACTGACCAATCAGCGTCATATTCATAACTATACGAGCGTGGTTTAGGTGTGCTGACAGCCAAAACGACCAGATGGATCATCCAATCAAGTGCCCTTTACAAACAGTTTGAATGTACGGCTCCCCAGATGGACTTGTCACAACAATCCATGTGGCATGTCAGGTTACAGCCATATAGAGTAACCATGGAGCCAAACCTCTTGGCTATCTTGTCCCCCCAACTGGGATATACTGCCCCCTATTGTGCAAAATAATACACACAAATGACCAAGTCATGCCTGTAGGGATGAAGATTACTGTAATGCAGCGGTCCCCAGGAGTCAACAGTGTGTCCTCACAACAATTAAGGCATTTGTGTGCATGTGAGCGTGTCTGTGCGTGCGTGGCAGTGTGTGCGTGCAAATTGAGATATTGTGTTGCATGTCATGTTGTGTGTGAGTGTGTGTGTGTGTGTGTGTGTGTGTGTGAGGTTTCTACTCTTCTTTGAAGTGAGAGAATTGTCACTCACCATGCGTGTGTGTGTAGTATGGATGTAGGCGGGCTTGATTTTCAGCCACGTAGACATTCAACCAGTCTACACACACACACACAAGTGCACGCACACACATATACACATACACTACACAAACATTATATGCACACAAACACATCTACACACACACATTATACCCAAACACACACAAACACTTTACGCATGTGCGCGCACACACACACACACACACGCACATTATACACACACGCACACACCTGTAAAAAAGCCTCATACTGTCTGAACAAAAGTGACCTCTGAATACAAAACACACAAACCCCAGACCACAAATGTCTTCTCCCCCTTCTATCTCACTGTCTCTCCTTGTCTCTCTCTATCTTCCATCTCCCTCCCTGTCTTTCTCTCCCACAGTTGTTCCCCCTTGCTCACTAATCTGCCATTTCTCACTAAAACGCATTTTAAAACATCGTGCTCACAATAACCTGCCACGCCCGAGACACACAAAGCACATTCATAACACAACTAATAATATCACGCTGACACATGCTGAGCTGGTTATGACAGCAATATGGCATAGAACAATGTGATTCATATGTCCTATTCCGTTTCTGACGCGTTTTGTATTTTTCTTTTGTAGTTTTTATTTTTTCGACCAGTTCAGTACTTTCAGGACATTCAAGGACATTCACAGTGTCACAGTATTTCCTCAAAATTAGTTTATGATGGTTGATGACCATGAAGGCAAACCTTTCCACGTAAAATTAAATCCAATTCTACTTCTTTGGATCAACCCTTCATTAAAGGGATACTTTAATGCAAGTTATATGGTTAGGTTTTTAGCATTTTTAGCATTTTGCTCAACGAAGCTTACAGGTAGGTTGGAGATCAAAACCCAGGAATACAGGACTTTCAGCCTAATCACTAGGATACCCTGCCCCCTAAGAACTAATGGAATACATTAAAACTACCACTGAGTTGGGGTTTTGGCTATTCTGTGTTACAATTGCAAGACACGTTTGGTTCAGCAGAAGAAAAAAAGATGTAGGCCTAGTGTGTTTCTTGGTGTATTTTTTGGTGTGTGTCTCTCAACCGGCATCTATTTTGGTTTTCCGTTAATCTCATTATTCTCTCATCTTGGCTTTGTTGATGCATTGCCACAGGAATGGGATTAGGGTGGATTTAGGATCCTTTTTCAGGTTCCTTTGTTGGTTACCTCACTCGGCCCTGTTTATTTTACGTCCCTTTTTCTCTCTGTGTAAACACAGACATATTAGTAATTTATGGAGTATTTATTTTTAACTTAAAATGATGTGTGTGGCTGGGCTGGCTTTCTACATGTGATACACACTCACATGTAGACATGTACACACATTTTATTTTCTTCTCTTTTGTTTTCCTTTTTATTGTCACACATTTGGATACATGTCCTCAAGTAAAAAGCGTTACATAGATTTATTAGCTTAATGTTAGCTAAATACACCTAAAATGCAGCTAATTAGCTGTGTTTGTAATTAGCTGTCGCTTCATTGAGCTAACAAATCCCTAAAGACAAATATAGTCGCCTAGTTATATGCTAGATACATTACCTTTTAAATACTTAGGCTTTATTTGATGGTGCCTGCAATTAGTTGGGCATTAGTGCAGCACCAACACATACTATAGCCTGCAATGACAAGCTAACGATATTCAGCATGTCTTGTTAGAAGGAGTTTGACATTGAAGCAGGTGCTGGAATTTGGTATTTTTGGAGTGTGGATAAATACTTGAAAATAATGCTCGGACAGAATAACCAAGCAATCTGGAAACAAGGAGACCTGTTGTGGCCATCAATGATGATTTCTTTCTTTTAATAAAAAAAGTACTACTGTTCTTTCAAGCAGATGAAAATGACTTTTTTTTAAATTTACTGTTAGCTTGAAGACATTTATTTTACATCAAGTTACGCAACACTTTGTAGCCTAGACTGAAGTAACTAACCAGCCTAACTGAAGAAACTAAAAAATATGCTTTTATTTTGTGATTTTAATTACTTGTCTAACTGTAAGATTTAGCCTATTGTCACATTAATGTTACAACATAACAAAGCCATAACCGGCTGTGGCAGCTGGTGTTCCTGATAATACGCCTGCCTCTTACGACAAACACGCTTTAATAATGTTTGAAACGTAAAAACACATTGACAGAGGAGCTAAAAAAGAACTACATTGTAAAACAATGGCGTCGCCTCCAGTGGGCGTTGGCCAATTGAGCTTTCCCAAGCCACGCCCCTTTAACTTGTCCTACCTAGTTACTGTAACTAGGTAGGACAAAACACCATAGAAAGCTGTTACAGCTAAACAGACGGTTGAGACGGAAGGTTTCGTAAGATTTAAAAAATGCTCAATTGTTATTGGAGGACATTCAAAAAGGGGCGGGGCTTGGGAAAGGTCAATTAGAAATAATAGAGCAATATGATTGGCTGATCACCATGACAACAGATACAATATATTTTTAGCATCTTTTCAACAGGATTCCAGAAAATTCATTACCCCCTGCCCACGCCACAGCAAAACGTCTGGTATAAAGCGCTTTGCACAACTATGAGCTTTTTGCTTTTACCGTTTTTAATTAAAACAACATAAGATTAAATACTATATCAAGTCACACTGGAAAGTACCAACCCTGTCCTGATGTATTTTGAATGGAAGCAGAATTTTATGAATACGCAAGAGTCATTCACGGCAATGTTCTCTTGGCTCAGGGTGTCGCACGTGCTCCAATTCCATCAATCATGCTAATCACAGAGATAGTCTTTCTAGAGATCTGTGCTAACGTCAGGGCCCACACACACAGCAGCAATACAGTATAGTGTGTGGGTGTGTACAGTGTATGTTTTGCAGGGCCGATAAAACAACTGATTCAGGTGCCCAATGAACCAGCAAGACGATTAATGGCCCTATAGACAGGAACACGCCCTTTACTGTACTTTCTACCTTAGATTCAGAGCTCTCACAAATAGAGGTGGACCGCGTAGCCACCGCCGGTCCTGTCAGACACAAGGTCAGTCGCTGAATGTTGCATGTTATCTGAAACTAACGGTTTTTACCTGTCTTTTGAATTTTTCATCAATGTCATTTGTCACGGCATTGGCCTTACATCCTTCTAAATGTTTAGCCTTTCTTGATAATAAGTAAGAGAATAATATGAGTGACCGCCGTAAATTCTGGTCTACGATGTATTTGCCATGTTAGGTTATGCACATCTGAAATACACAAAGTAAATACCAAAGTGAGAACTCCATATTTACAAATATATGTATTTATTATGCCAAGTTTTTACAAATAGCTATGGCAACAAGCAATAGCCAATTGAAGAGAGAAACTAGTGTACTGTATGTGTACTAAAGGTTACACTCTCGGCAACTACCAAATTTAGAAATAAGTACAAATGAGTGAAGAAATGCTAGCCTTCTGAATTTAACCAAGACATTATTTCTAAATGTAATGAATATTGCAAAGAATGCATGAATATAGAAACACATGCAAATGGTTTTCTTGCCGTCTTCCTGCCAAACATAGATGTATACCGGCATTAGAGAGACTTTATTGAGATCAGACAAAACAGGAGGATAGGACATTATGTTTCACAAGTAACCAGACTCTGTTTAGAGGACAGCCTTATCGAAATGATCCTATCACAGATTAGCAATCCAGCCAGTCAGTCACAACAGAGATTAGAGACTTGACTGGAAATGTTACTACCCCTGGCCAGAATGTTCTCAGGCCTCTGTGTGTCCGCGTGCGTGCGCTCTTGCTTGTGTGTGCGTGTGTGCACACGTGCGTGTGTGCTTGCGTATGTGCGATTGTGTGTGTTTGCGATAGTTTGTGTGCATAGGCCAACATTTCTTATTTGTCATCAACACTCATTTTAATCTCTCATATCTGCTCTCGTCGTTCCTTCACTGGAGTTCAAGCTAAAACAAAATGTACAGAAACTTTAGAGAACATCATCAAATATATTTATATATATAAGTCGAAAGAGTTTGTTCATCTGATTAGTGGCGGTTGCTAAGCAACACAGGTGTGCTGGAATGTAATTGTCCTCGTTGCTTGCTTTTGCCTGACCCTTCTGTGGCATCCTAGGCTGCATTTTTTCCTAGCCATTTTTTCTTGACCTGGAGTGAAGATGTCAGCGGTTCAAAGAAGGGTCGCTTGGCTACAAAATCACCCAGCGACAGTTGAAAGTTGGAGGTTGAACGGTCTACTTCGTGCTAATTCCCAGTGACGGATTTCGGCAACAATCAATAGCAGGGCATGCTCTCCGCATCTTCAACCTCCTTCTTTGTTGAAATTGTAAATCTGCGCGCTATAAAAGTGGAATATAAACATGAGATTGTGTCGCTGGTTTCTGTTAGCACCAACTAGATGCTAACTACACTGCAAAAAATGCCCTATCAAATATAAGTGCAAATATATTAGTTATGAGCGTACTAATGCTTAGAATAAGCAAAACTGGCTGCCAGTGCAGTAAGTGAAATTCCCTTGATATGATTTCTAAAAATTAAGAATCAAGTCCAACTAGATTTTAAATCTAAAAATAATATTATTACACTATGTTAGATATAGTTTTTGCTGTGTAAGTTGCTGCTTCTCTACCCAAATGACAGAGTTTACATGATGGAACTCAAACAGTTTTTAATGTTTGAGTGTTTCCAGACTGACAGTGGAGTTTACCGTGTTGTGTGCAGGCTGTTTTATGTTACCTTAGCAACCAGGGTGAAGTGTTCTCGTTCTGTCTGTATCAATCTTCTCCACATCTGTTCATGCCTGCAACCCAGTTAACAAACAAACTCTCACACCGCTCACTGTGTTTCCCATCGTTTCTCTCCTGGAACAAATGTGTTGTGTGTGTGTGTGTGTGTGTGAGTGAAACTGAGTGGGTTGGAGAGCTTGAGTGTGTAAAAAGAAAATACAAAGGAAATGTAATTAATGAAGGACAGACGTGTTGTGTTTGGACTTGTTCTATCACGGCTGTTATGGCTGTTGAATGTTGGTGAGGCTAATTGATACATTCTGGTAAACAGCTCTGACTGGTAATAGTAGACACTGGCATATATTAATGCAGGCAGAAAGACATAATGCGCTATACAGTTATTAAATTATAATAATGTCTGGATGGATTCAAGCTGTAACACGTCAAGCTGAACTAGAAAAGGTTATAAGGCTCATATTCCAAAAATGATTAAATGCTCCGTGAACTAAATGGCATATTGCAATGAGAAGGTTGTGGGCATGTGTGGTACCTCTTATGGTAGGACACCGTGAAAGGAGAACTGGAAATAAAGTGCTATAGAAGGGGTATATACTATATAGGGTAGAGAGACATTGAGAGAGAGAGAGAAAAAACATTGTCTGTCCTGAATTCAAGGACAATTGTGCAGACTGAATGGGAGCGCACAGAACACCAAGTTCACACTGTGAAGATGAACAAGCTGCCTTGTGAACTTTTCTCCTGGAGAGAGACAATAATAATATTTAGACATTTAGTTTGTGGTCTCTGGTTTCCATGCAGAACGCCATTATTCTCGATGAAAATGACAGAGATGCCTTCGTATCAATTTGAATCGGTGTGCGGCGTTGCGTCGTCGACCAAGATGAAAACACAACGTCCCAAGCGGATATTTACTCATAAAAACCGTTGCCGCAGTCTGAACGAGGCCTTGCATTGAAAGAAAGTATACCATACTATTAACACCTGAATTCTTAATCGTCACCACGGAGACAGCTCTCCATAACACTGCATTCTCTCCATTGGCATTGACAGGTCATTGAGGAATGAGAAGGTCAGATGGGCTCTTGGCCCCCCACACACACATACTTTTTGTCAAATTAACCAAATATCTTAACGTCCTCTGTGTGTGCTGAAAAACATATCCGGTACTAGTACACAGTCCTGGCTCCGTAAATAGGAACATAAACAAAGTAGTGAACACCGCTCACAACTCGCGTGTCAAACACACAAGTTGGCTATTGCGAGATAGCCAACTCAGGTGTCTAGGTGTTTCATATTAAACTAAATAGTTTCATTTAATATTTCACAATAATTGAAAATCTATTGGCGTTCCGACAATCGTGTTCCAATCGCTGTGCCCTTCGCTGATTTCAATTTTGGGAGTCTCCGAGCAGTCGGCAACATTAATATTTGTTCTGTAAACCCCTCACACTACAGGATAATTTGGGCAGATGAACGACTCCGACCAGCCTCGCCCTCCGCGATTGTCGGGAGGGCCCAATCGGACCCAGAAGCTGGCAAAAAAATCCTGTAGTCAGCTTCAAGAGACCAGAAGCATTGCGTTTTTTCATCCTCTGCAGTTAATCCATCTCCCAATGGAGCAGTATCGGGGAGTCCTCATGTGTGGGATGGAAGGGTTAGGTAGACACAGTGAGGCACTTGGCACAGTCACGCTAACACGTCTGTGAGCATACTGGCACACAAACATTGAGTTCAGTAATGCTCTTATTGTATCTGCAGAAGATATTGTACACAAATTACACTTTGTTACACCACTTTTAACCATATATATATATATATATATATATATATATATATTTATTTATTCTCTTGCCTGTCACATAAGGCTTCATAATGCCACAGATCTTTTGCACATTTTTTCATGTTTTGAGGACGTATGTTATGCATTCTGCTTGAGTAGATCCCGATTTATCTGGCGAAGACCTCGAGGTGGATGAAGTGTTCCACGTATATTTAAACATTAATCGGCTCCTGAATTAACCAGGTCTCCTGCACGCATGCACACACGCACGCACAAAGCTATCAGAGAAACCGGCTACAAAGAAAATTACCCATTTAAAAAGTATCTTCTGGTTTAATCCAGGGAAATATTCTTCTTATGAGGAAATACATATACACTCATATAACAAATGTGTATGTCTGGTTTCTTGCCTTCGGTCTAAAAACATGCATATTTATTGTTCTGGTGTGTGCTTCAGTGTTGCAGAGTATTGTGTATGATGAAATACAGATGAGAACAGACCTCTAGGGGGAATCAAACATTAAGTCCAGCCCAGGGCTGGTACTCCAACTGTTATTCTTATGGACCTGAGGTCTCAGTGAAGAGAACAGTCCTAGATACACGGAAACTAACCTATAAATGTAATAAACAGTTGCAGTGCTCTGCATTACTTTGCATTTAGAGCTCATTTGCAATAAGACATTATTTTTTAATAGCAGATAGTTTGTTAATTAATAGCAGATAGGGTAACACTTTATTTGAAGTTTGTTCATTAATTAAGACATACATAACTGTCATTACCATGACACGACACCTGTCATGAATGTGTATGACTGTTGTCATTGGCTGTAATTCTGTAAATAATGTAATGTTTAATGTCAAGTTGACATTGTTTGGGATCTGTCTTTGTCATGACAACTTGACATTACCCAAGACAAAATAACTTGTGAATGTCTTTGTCATGACAAACAATGTCAACTTGACATTAACATAAAATGTATTACAAATTCCAGCTAATGACAACAGTCATAATCATTCATTAATGTTCATGACAGGTGTCGTGTCATGGTTATGACAGTGTTATGTCAGTCTTAATGAACAAACTTCAAATAAAGTGTTACCGCAGATTGTTTAATTACAGTAATTCATAAACTCATGTTGCTTTTTATGGTAGGTAAAGGTGCTTTTATTGTCACATACAGACAGCAAAATTTGCCTCTGCATTTAACACATCCCTCAAGGGAGCAGTGGGCAGCCAACTCCAGATTCTCCAGTGTCACTGGTCACTGACTGGAGGGTAAACGTAAAATGTTTTTGGATAGTGGGGGAAACCAGAGCACCCCACTTGTGTCCCAGGTCTGAGGAAGTGTCCCTGACAGACCCCACAGGAGTCCCAGGTCTGAGGAAGTGTCACTGACCGACGCCATGGAGTCCCAAGTCCGAGGAAGTGTCCCTGACAGACGCCACGTGAGTCTCAGGTCCGAGGGACATTGTTTTCCCCTAGCACATTGTCGTATACTGTTAACGTAGTCAGCGAATCATTTCAACAAGGCCATTTGTTTTAATAAAATGTAGTTTCATAACAATAATGTTATTAAACAAATGTTCATAGTAATATTACTTAAGGTAAACGTATTAGTAGGGACAGAGTCTTAGAGCGCCATGTTCGTACTGTATAAACGTAGCCAGTGAATCTAGGGCATCTTACTTTGCGTTTTAAGTTCTCCTGAAACCAACTTGAAAGGACAGCGACTTTGTGTTAGCCCGTCCTGAAAGCAGCCCTAATGGAAACTCACCAAGGTGAGCTTCTTGCTACAGACGGGGAGGAAAGAAACTAAACTGTGCCTTTTTACCGGTCGGCATGGCAACCCGACTGGAACACACTGGGATGTTTCTGTCTTTTATCTCTATTTCATTTGTATGTGTTTGTGTGTGCAAATGCGTCTTTATTTCATATGTACAATGTGGGTGCATATACATGCGTGTGTGTGTAGGCGTGAATACATGTCTTTATTATGTGTTGCGGTGTGCGTGTACGTGCATGCGTAAGTGATGTGCACATCAGAGGAGACAGTGTGTCCACAGGGAGCCCAACAAGCCGGTGACCTGAGCTTGCCATGCTGACGATGGCCCCCGGGGGCAGCGCAGCTCCTTACGCTCTCCCTCCATCATATGAGAGAGAGAGAGAGAGAGAGAGAGAGAGAGAGAGAGAGAGAGAGAGGAAAGGGGGTATTTATGTGCATTTGAGAGTGTTCTTGTGTGTGTGTGCGTTTGTGTTTGTGTGTGTGTGCGTTTGTGTTTGTGTGTGTGTGTTTGCATGTGATGGTATGTGGGACTGCAAACAGGATGAATATGAATAATACATACGTGATCCTTCCAGACTCCCTGAGGAAAGAGGGAAGTGGGAATACATAAAACGTGCAATCGCGCGTGTCTGTGTGTGCGCATGTGCACAAGTGTGTTTTTCCTTAAAACACAGTATTTCAAGAACAAGTCAATCCTTATGTAATGGCTATATTATTGTATTAGTATCATCATGTAGTATTTGGAAAGTTACTTTATATTTTGGATGTAACAGGGATACTTTATAGGAATGTCTAAGAATGTACCAGATTGCTCAGCTATGTAGATCAAAGGGAAATATGCCTTGGTTCTGTGAACTTTTGGTTTTCATCACATAGAAGCATTGATTGGTTATATGTTTACTGCAACGTAACTCTAGTTACCTAGATACATAATAAAAGAGCTTTCATGATGTCTCACACCTGGGTCCGAGGGTGTGTCCAGGCTCTCGCTCCGCCGGCGCGCTGCCACGGCGGTACGCTAACCAGGGCGGTACGCTAACCAGGGAGGTACGCTAACCAGGGAGGTACGCTAACCAGGGCGGTACGCTAACCACGGCGGTACGCTAACCAGGGAGGTACGCTAACCACGGCGGTACGCTAACCAGGGTGGTACGCTAACCACGGCGGTACGCTAACCACGGCGGTACGCTAACCACCGCCCAAGGCGTCGTGGCAGCCCTTCCCCTCCCTGTCCCTGCACCTGTTTAGTGTTGTGTAATCAGCCCGTGTGCTTATAGTGTTTTCTTGGTTCCCCTCGCGGGTTATTAGATGCATTATGTTCCGTGCGTTTATTAAACAGCTGTGCGTTTGCCCTCAGCCTTCTTGTGTCCTGAGGTAAACGCTACACATGGCTAAAGTCTTTAAAGCTTGCTATAAGTGCAACAACAGGTATTTCTAATATTCTAGAGACTCTAAAGGTTTAAGTGTACTGCTGGATGTGCAGCCTCATGCAACATGCATGACACCTCCGCGCCGTGTATGTCTGTATGCAAAATACATACAGACATAGTGTGCCAGAGGGCTGTGGAATTAGCGACCTCTGTAACTACTGTATGACTTCCATGTGCACAATACCCGTAAAATACAATACCCGTAAAATATATATATATATATATATATATATACAGTATATATATATATACAGTATATATATACTATATGGCTTGTTAAATTCTGTGGGTGCATCTTCACATACGAGTACAACGTCAGTTTATCCAGGTTGCTGTTCTTGTTGAAAGGGTAGTGTGTTCCCAGGTGAATGAGTTTTTCCAAGGCCTCGTAGATGAAGATGATGCAGATGAGCGAGGCAAAGGCCTCCTCAGTGAAACGGGTGATGTAACAAACCAGTGAGCTGGCGTCCGTGGCCACCAGCACAATACACAAGAAGGCTGTCCACAGCCCAATACAGGTTCTCAGTGAGAGATAGCACAGGCCATACTCCCTATGTAGACACATAAATAGACACCAAAGACAGTGGTCATTGGTGGAGCATACATGTATGTAACTTAGTCAGTAGTTTAATATTAGAATCATATACTGTATGGAGGAGCCATTATCACAGCAGTGGTGCTATTGTGTAATATATTTGACAGGGTTCCCACTTTAAGTCAAATTTAAAATTCCCTGACTTTTCGCTGACTTTCACTGACTAAAAATCCCATATTCCCATTACCTATATTGAATGGAAAAACAGACAATCAGAATGTTGTCTGTGTAAAAGGGCTCTATATACTGTAGACAGCATGGCAACAATAAAATAAGTAACATTATTCTTTTTCACATCACTGACAATGTGGCACTTATTCACGTTAGTGTGCACATCAGCATGACCTGTTAGACCTCTCAAAATCTAAACCCAGATGATTGGCATCTAAAATATAAACATGCTGCAAGTAAAATTCCCTGCTATTGCATGATTCCACCTAAACAATTACTTTCCATGTCTGGAATAGACTTTTTACAATCATATGATATTCCAGAAATTCCATGACCCGTGGGAACCCTGATTTGAGAACATAAATAATCTATATAAAGATGAATGTTGGATGATCCCATTTCTAAAGGGCTCCCACTGACCACCACACAATATAAGCGCACATTATAACATATGAAATGTAGTGAATGGTTAATGAGCCATTGATGAGGCACTGAATTAAAACGTACTTGCAGAACTTAAACAAAATCTTCTCAAACACCAGCACTGGTCCCGTGCTTCCCAGAATGGTCAGGGGCTGCCCAGCAAACAGGGAATAGGCTATGCCTGTCATCGAGGCTCCAAACAGTGACTCAATGGCACTCTGGACAACAGGACAGGACACAGAGTTATAATACTGATAGGCTATAATACATACTCAACATTTAGACAGGACATTTAACCATCCTGTTTTTACAAGCTCAACAATGTGTTCCACTCTGCATATCAGTCTGAAAACTCTCTTTTCGAGGTGGACACACCAGCGGTGTCAATCAAATCATTACCAGATCCACCAGCCCTGATCAGATCAACAAAGGTGTGATTGGTATTTCCAGACAACGGTGCTTGCCGACAGGAGCATCAATCAATCAACAAGAACTGCAGTACTTCCAAAAAGAGGAACGTAATTGCTGTCAGCACCAACTGAAATACTCGGACGCTCATTATTTGGTTGACATAAACACTTTTCAGAGATGTCTCACACTCGTAGTGTGGGTTCAGCCACAGAAAGATGACTGGTTACATCCCGTGGTAACATGATGGTCCAGTGTGTGTTGTTATATGGGCGAGGACAGGGCTGGTCTTACTATGCGTCCCTCGGTTGCCTCCCCCAGCAGTCCTCCGAAGGTGATGACGGGTGACATGCATGCGCAGTAGAGGAAGAGGAAGGAAGCCAGACACTGCAGGCTACATGCGTCGGTGTAGTCGGACAAGTAGTGAGGACACTTGCGCTTAACGTCTAAGATGAGACCGCCGAACCATCTTGGAAGGAATGAGAAAATGGGATTATCCCAGTCACACATGTACTTTAAATACAGTATGGTATAGGCCAGCGGTTTTCAAACTGTGGGTCGGGACCCACATGTTGGTTCCGCACTTTTCTGTTTTCTGTGGCAAAATAGTCTAATTGTTCCTGATGGGATGAAATACAATTTAACCACGTGCACACCGTAGATTCTGGAGCGCTCTGCTCAAAAAATATTTGGCGCACACACACAGGTATAGCATTAGCTAAAATTGATAGGTTTTTGAAAATTACGTTACCGGGTACTTGGTGTTTGGTGGGTCTCTAAATAGATTAGTCCTCTCTAGGTGGGTCTTAGCACAAAAAAGTTTGGGAACCTCTGGTATTGGCTACATACAGTGATATACTGTATTGTTTTGAGAGGGAGTCAAAGCAAAGGTTGGTTGACCAAGGCTAACCTCCAAACGCTACATTTCTATAGGTCTTATAAAGGCCTTATAAAGTTGTTAATTTATTAGTTGACTTATTCTTCCCTCTATTTCAGCCTACAATATAATAACCTCCTGAATATGACTTTGCATGATGCATCCCTATAGCAGCAAATTGAGATCTAATAGTGGTGGGTTGCTATGGAAACCACATTATGACTACAACTACTACTGAGGCTGAAGGCAGACATAGTTTAAACCATAAATAGCCAGTACTCTCTCTCTTTCCTTCGATGTGGTGGTGGTGCTTTTACAACACTACAGTATTTGAACATTTAGCATTAAGGCTTAACTCATGTAAAAAGATAAAAAGTGTGTCTAATGAAATGATTACATCTGAAAGATTATTGTATTTATAGTTTATTTTATTGACGGTTTAAAATCCTCTGTAACATGTACAGTATTTTAATTAGCTGACTTTTTAGTTTACAGAAATATCAGCCTCTTTTGTATCTGAGCGCACTTGCTAAGCAAAATGATAGTAGTTGCTGTGTATTTCTGCTGCACACCTGACCAGACACCACTGACTTGTGATGACTGCTAAATCTTTCTATCTCTCTCTCTCTCTCTCTCTCTCTCTCTCTCTCTCTCTCTCTCATTCTCTCTCTCTCTCTCTCTCTCGCCTCACCGCCCAGTACGCTGCAGCTCGGGTCCACCATGACCGTCGTGTTTGTCTTCATCATCATCGCATGCTAACCCATTGGGCACGGCAGCAGTCTTCCTCTTCTCCTGGTCAACAAAGAGTAAGATGCAGATGAATCGCCATTGTTTTTAATGTTGTCAACTCCCATTACATCTTCACTGTAGCCTACCTGCTATGTATGCTGTGTACAATATAATTATTTGAAAAACATAGTCTTAATACCTAATGTTATGTTTTGGTGAATTAGGTTATTTTTCTAAGTTGTAGTGGGTAGGTCAGTTAAACTTTAAAACGGCCAGTCGTGCACTACCCCAGCTCTCCAGCAGGGAAAGGGAACAATCAGTAAAATAACAAGGGGACGTCAGTGGATACTTCCTGCACCAGGTTAGTCCACCGGTATGACGATGGTTAGCTACATCACACCTGTGAGGAGAGACGATACGGCCCACACTGACCTGAGAGGGGACGTTCTTGGGCGGCTCTATGCGTATGGACGGGTCCCATTCCCCTGGGGGCAGGACCGTAACTTGATCCAGGAATTCATCAATACCAGCAATAAGATCATTACGGTCTTTGGCTTTGTAAGCGACATCATGGAAAACCTGCAAACCAAATGAACTCTCCAGTTGTTATCAAGAGTGAAACTTCAGATAAAGCATTTATTGTATAGGTGTACTTATAAACATTAGGAACATTTTTTTTTTAAAATTCCAACAAATAAGTTGATAGATGAAGCAATAACGTGGTGTTATATGCGTAGTGTATTTTCTCAGTAATCTGAGAAAGATGACACTCCATGTCCCCGAGAGGCTGAAAAATGGGTTTAAGTGGTGAAATAATTGCCAAGAGACCGTCATTAAAAGCCTTGAGTTGTTCTGGATGCTGAGAAGTGTTTCGTCACTTCAGGAATCGGGTGAGATCTGCTAGACCGTGAAATAATGCAAGCTGCCTGGTCTACATTCAGATGCTTACTCAACTACTTTGAACAGGACATTGGTTTGAAATTGCAATCGATGCACACGTGTGAATAAATAAATATTACCATGTAACAGCACATCTATAATCTTACCTCATCAGTCATGAGCGTAGCAATGGACCTTCCTATCTCATGATACTGTGGTCCTTTACCCAAAGGCCCCAACAGGATGAACAGAAACCTAGGAGCAGAAGCAAATTAATGAATATGCAATAGCTTGGTCATTGCTTATAGTACATTACATCGAATGGGGATGGTTGAAGTGAATAAATAAAACAGATTGTAGTTTTAAGTGTTATAAACAAGGCTCCTTTGATGGAAAGTGTACAGAATGTGACTAATGAGATATTAGTTCTGCTATAACCTTGTGTTAATGGGAACCTCAGCCAGTCCGATAAGGAGAATGGCTGGTGAAAGGCGAACAAATGCCACCACCGGCTTGTTCAGAAACTCCAGCTCCCCCACCAACACATTGCAGGCTTCTGCCCCTGTTGGAATCTTCTTCATGAAATTTAGATCTATCTGAAGAATGACACAATACAATAGTATTTACAACACCATGCAATAATGTATCTGCATGTAGCAGTCTTGAGTAAGAGTGTTTGTAGTACATAATATTTGGATTCGGATATTTGGCACATCTAAGTTCTGTACACAAACAACACAAAAAAGTTCTATCACACAAACATATTTCCATTAAATATATAGTTTGGATCTACAGTAATATCTACTAGAACTATATCCTATCTTTATGATTCAGATTCACACAATGCTATTGATCCCAAGAAAAGCAGTTAATGCACAGCTTCCAGTCCATACACACAACAAACTTATCAGAGATGTCAGAGATGTCATAGATAACAGCTCAACATAGTACAGAAAAACAACGATCAGCAATACATAAACAAATAAATAAATCTGTGTGTTCTAAAAGACACAGGGATAGTATACACCATAACGTATGTTCACTATTACTGTAGTGCACTAGTAGTCTATACTGTATGTTCCTTCATCTTAATAGTATATACATCTGCTGTAAGCCTTGACTGTAAGCCTGTTAAAACTCCATATTAGCACAATAAATAGGCAAGACATACCTTGCTGAGGTCTATGGGGCTGCTCTCCCTTGTGACGTCTCCTTTACTGTCTGTCTTGGCTAAATGAGACTGAGAAGACATCAGCGGACCTGGATCATTCACAGAAGAGTGACCATTTAGTTAATAAGGGCTCTAATATTACACTTATGCTGCAGTCTTCTATGGCGAGGCTTTGCAGCTTGTTGACTCCTGACCCATGTCCGATTCTAACATACAGTATTCCAGAACGAAAGCACACAGTGTACAAACTACAACCACATTGATGCAAACTTTTATAAAAAAGACAGAATTAATCAGGGGATTATTTATAATTCATATTAAAAATCTTAAGATGAATTCAAGTCTAATTATTGTGGTTATTATGTTCACCAAGCAGGGATTTGAACCAAGTTGTTACTTGCATTGACATATGAGGCCTTAAATCTAAGATAACAGTTTTACATTTTGAGTGCGCTTCTTTGTTTCAGCAAGTGAGAATACTGTAGGTATTTTATTTCCATAGTTTTTAATTACAGTACTTACATACTATTGTCTAACGTAGCCAGCAAGTTTAACTAAACCATTTTCAACACATCTCATAATATAATGTACTATATTTGTAATTTGTAATTTGGCCATTATAGTGCTATTACTAGGGATGCCACGATCCACATTTTTCAGTCCCGATACACATACAGATCCGATTCTAGTGTTAAATTAAGTCGTATTCCTCACTGTGATTGAGGATGAGACTGGGAATCATGTTTTGTGTAGGGAACCATCAGGATTGAACATTGCTTTCTTAACTATTTTACAACATAATGTAACATGGGCTATATACAGTATATATGAACATAAGGGAATATTACAATGTTGTCATTGATGTATGCTATATGTTATATGTTTAAATTAAGTTACAAATAAATGAAAGCAAATCTTTCTTTTAGGACTTGGATGCATTTTAGAAAAAGTGCTGCTGTGAGACCTGGGCAGGTTAGACAGCTGATCCTTGACAGTACACCTACACGTGTAAATACATTACATTGGATCAGCTCCATATATCGGTTACAACGGTACAATTATCACCGATACCGATCCACTTTATTCAGTATAAGATCGATTTCCGATCTCAGTATCGTATCGGTGCCACCCATAGCTATTACCAAGTAGAATTAGGTAATGCTGTACTGTATGTATGTGACCCACTGTATTTACACTACTGACAAAAACAAAACATGGTTCCAGGAAGTAGCTAGATCCTTTAAGCACTGGATTTAAGACTTCACCATTCTTGTCTAGGTGGAGCTCAGATGCCCGTCGTCCCATGTCAGCCAGAGATCGTACGATGGGCAGCCGGTTAGCCAGCTTCTTCTGGTTCTGGTGGTGGTGCTGCTTCAACAGGGTGTCACGCACCTTTCCCCTGAGCTCCTCCCCCAGGGGCGAGTACAGCTCCTGGTGGTCCAGGACCATGTCTGCAGAACATATAGGTCTTCACTATGCAGGAACATAGGAGGGCCCATTGTAACTTGAATTTGAGCTACAGCATGCATTGAATTGAATATTTGCATTACAGTGATGCCTTTATATACAGTATAATGATACCAGATCTTATGAGCTATGCCTTTAACTTAATGTGAAGTTGTCTGGTTAATCGTCATAGCCTGCAGTTACCTGCAATGTCCTCTAGGGTGTTTGCTGTCATGTCCAGAAGCACAGTGCCGTTGATAATGCAACTGCGCAGCTCAAACAAGCTGTGAAGAGAGAGGGTGGCTACATAGGGCTTGCTCCACCGCTCACCACCGTCCTCTACATCCTCTTCAAACTTTAGCCACCTTTGGTGGGAGGTCAAGAACCAATTACAACATGCAAACAGACAGAGGGCTGTGAGCATTTATTACATAAACGCTGGCAAACACAAACTGTATCAATACAGTTTGTAATGAACGATTAAAAGAGATAGAAAGCAGTGTTGGTACAAATGGTTTTTTTTTAACTCAGGCCTGCATTCACCTCCTACAGCATCAAATGTGTATGCTGCTAAAAGGCTTACACTGTTCTGTGGAGGTAATAAAACCTTTAATAAAGGTGGAGTATGTCATATTGAACCAGGTACTTACAGCAGCTGGTTTTTGAAAGTTACAAATGAAAAAATCTCAGCCCCTTGCTTCAAACATCCTTCCTATATGCACACCTCTAACATACAGTCCGTGAACAAACACTGACTGTACTGTGGAGGAGTTCACGTGAGAGAACATCGTCAAAGGAAAGCTCTCGGAGCGCAGCATCTTTACCCACATCTGGAACTTTCTCAGTCTACAGTACGCATCTCTTTTCCTATGTCCTCATTTCTCTCTTTTACCAATTAACTTGTTTCTAAATGCTTCTTGGCACACTGTCTTTGCAAACAAGTCATTAACATACCAACTTAACACAAGGACATATACTGTAATTTGGTTAAATCATTTGGCGAGAAAATTGCAAGTGTCTTCCATAACTGCTGACAATTATCGGAGAGAGAAAAAACAGTAGCCAAAGCATTTATCAGATTTAGAATGATGACGTCACTTAGTGTAATTTAAATTCTAACATTTGGTGGGATGACCAGCGTATATTCAATTTAAGCTTTAAAGAGATGTGGACATTTAGTTTAGTTTCTGAAGTTGAATGAAGCAGGCAAATGTTGAGTGTGAAATAATAGCAAAACAGTGCTTTTTTTTAAATATTGGTGGTTGAATACACTGCTTTGACTGGATGTTCAGAGAATAACACTGTAAAATACAGTAATACGGCAGATTACCTTGTTTGTTATTGTTTTAAAGTTATTGTTTCTGTTTCAACCGACAACTCATTTTAGTTTAGTATGTGTTTTTGAGACTCAAAATGAAAAGCACATAGAAGTGAGTGCAACTGAAAGTAAACGGCATTATATCGACATTGATACAAGAAATGTTCTATAAAATCTACATATGCATTTCAGTAATGACAATGGGTGCAGATGTACCGGGCACTTTCCCGCCAGTCTGAGTCCTCTCCGTCCCTTAGACAGATCTCATCCAGCTCTGTGAAGAGGTCATGAGGGATGTGCTGATCATCATCATCTTCAGCCCCCAGTAGGAACTGTACTCTCTGGGAGGGCGTGTCTACTGTAGGTTCAAAAGAAGCTAGAGGTCAAGATGAACATATTGATCTAGATTCTAGATATATTATATTTAGTATGGGGAGTGCACAAAGACTTTGAAGCAAAGTGTGAATATTCCAGATTCTGCCTCTGTAAATTGATTTGATTAAAGGTGTGTGTTAATTGTGTTTAACAGGCTGTGACTGTATTTACGAGTGTCCACTTTAAACTGGCACTCCTATGTTTCGATTTGAAATTACTACGGTATTACAGCACATACAATAGGTAGTAGCTTCAAATTAGTAGCTCACACCCACTCTTCTTCTGATCTTATGAGTGCTGCGGGGGGCACTCATAAGATCACATCTGTGCCTCTCTACCCATTTGTGTTTCAACATGAGTGCTTTGGAGACAAGTCTGGTTCTGGGGCCACTCTAACACAAAGGCATGTACCGTTGAGCATAATGATGAGCTGACAGGAACGACACACAGCCAACAGCTAAGAACATACCGTAAAGCAAACAGACTATGGCCACAACACCAATAATCAGGGGACTCACTGCCCTCCGGTAATGTGTCACTTTGATCCCTGCTCCTCTTCCTGTGTTTGTGTCCGTGATGTCGATGGCGACGATGGCTGCGGTGCCTAGCGCTGCCCAAGGGCACATGGACACCGATGTAAAGGGTCCTGTGGTCTAGAGACATCCAGAACACAGAATAAGTTTTAACTGTGTCTCGCTACTATTAAGGCATGTAAGTGCATTGAGAATGGTAAAACAATAGTTAAACAAAACATAAAGCATAGTTTTACTGCCATTTTTCCAGACATCATATGATAATCTCTGTGATTAAAATAGTCATACTTGACCTTACTTTTGCATAAAACCTAACTACAGTAGATGCTTTGCAGTGTAATTAGTATAATGGATGGCTGTCATAAAATACATTAAAACTAGAAAGTTCACTGGATCACAAATAAATTGACTAACATCCAGAGAAAGGCTTATATAAGGTGGTCAGTAAATGAAATGAACATTACAGATTATGTAACCAAAGAGAACAACATAAACCTTAGCTAGATTACTGGAATATCCATGTAGATGTGTTCCAAATGACATTGCTCTGGGTCACACAGGTCATAAATACCCAACCAATCACTTCCAGCGACAATCCAGATACAATGTGACTAATGTAGACTACATGCACTTATGTGTCAGACCATCAAAATAGCCCAGGGCTGCCCACATACTGTATGGTTCAAAAGGAAACCCCTTCTTGGAATATTTCCTAAAAGCAGCATACTGTACATCTAAACTGGGTGAAAGGTGTAATGGTGTAATTGTAAATATGTACAACAGTGCTGCCTGTTATGCCAAATATGTTTTATGTCATAATGTTTTCTAAATGCTTTGGAGTTTAAAGCTAGATGCCCTTGTGTGTATTCCCATGTACACTGACTCAGTTTTAACTCGTTGTAAACACCAATGCACACTCAGTGTCCAGTCCACATGTAAAAAAACATATTAAAATTTTAAAAAAATGTAACTATTTGTTCAGAAAAAAGATAATTAACACAAATTTGTCCAAATGCTTGTCAAATTTAATATTGCAATGTTGTTGCTTTTTTAATGTGATGCACACACTGAGTAGCTCCTATATGTGCTCTACTATATAGATTTAATTACTTTTAACTGTCTCTATACTATTAAGGCATGTAAACATTTTAACTGTCTCTCTACTATTCAAGCATGTAAACGTGTGTCTCTACTATTAAGACATGTTAATGTTTTAACTGTGTCTGTCTACTATCAAGGCATGTAAATGTTTTCTGTCTCTCTACTATTAAGGAATGTAAACGTTTTAACTGTCTCTACTATCAAGGCATGTAAACTAACTGTCTCTCTACTATTAAGGCATGTAAACGTTTTAACTGTCTCTCTACTATCAAGGCATGTAAACGTTTTAACTGATTCTCTACTATTAAGGCATGTAAACGTTTTAACTGTGTCTCTACTATTCAAGCATGTAATCATTTTAACTGTCTACTATTCAGGCATGTACACGTTTTAACTGTCTCTCTACTATCAAGGCATGTAAACGTTTTAACTGATTCTCTACTATTAAGGCATGTAAACGTTTTAACTGTGTCTCTACTATTCAAGCATGTAATCATTTTAACTGTTTACTATTAAGGCATGTTAACGTTTTAACTGTCTCTCTACTATCAAGGCATGTAAACGTTTTAACTGATTCTCTACTAGTAAGGCATGTAAACGTTTTAACTGTGTCTCTACTATTAAGGCATGTAATCATTTTAACTGTGTCTCTCTAATATCAAGGCATGTACAGTAAACGTTTTAACTGTGTCTCTCTACTATTAAGGCATGTAATCATTTTAACTGTCTACTATTCAGGCATGGAAACGTTTTAACTGTGTCTCTCTACTATTCAGGCATGTTAACATTTAAAATACCTCTCTACTATTAAGGCATGTAATAGTTTTAACTGTGTCTCTCTACTATCAAGGCATGTAATCGTTTTAACTGTGTCTCTCTACTATTAAGGCATGTAATCATTTTAACTCTGTCTCCATAATATACCTTCCAGGTCCTCCTGCTCAAAGTTGCTCTTCAGGAGGGAACGAGCCCCTCCCCTGTCTACCACAGCTTCATCATCATGCCTCTGTTGAAACACACCAACACCAACACACACACACACACACACACACACACCACTGTGTCTCGCCTTATCACCTATGCTCATGATTCTATCACAAGGTTACAGTTACGTAATTTTCAGGCTCATTAAAAAGTAAACACAGAGAATAGCACCCAGGTGTACCGTGATAGTGTGTCCTCAAAAATGCAGTATTAATTTATTGCTTCATGGAAAAAGCCAAACTTAAAAAGAATTCAATGCTTTTTGACCCCAGTGTTCTGTTCGCAGTAGCAGGCTTTGTGAACAAACATATTATCTAACTGCTTAACAGTGTTTCCATGGAAACTAATTGTTAAGTACCCTCATCTTATAAAAGGAAACATCATCTTTGTCCACACAGGCTTTGAATAACAGGGGCACAAAGTACCCATCTCACACTGTGCTTGGTGACATTTTACAGGATTCTTGAAATTGCAAATCCATAAGTGCTTCAATTGCCTAATTAAAACACATTTTGTAATTGAACTGTATATTGTATCCTCAGTGGAAAAAAGCCATTACAGATAATAAGACACTGATCGTAAAATGTCCTTAAGTGTGTGTGAGCAGAAAAGTCCCCATGTTTCAGCAGTACAGTGTGTGCCTCTGAGCGTGTTATTACACATAATGCCGTTGCCAAATCCCTTGAACATATTTGACACTTCAGCACAGCGATATGCAGCATGCCGTCTGCCACTGGCTTGTGTAGTTGCTGGTGTGGTTCATAGCTCATGATCTGACTATTATGTTGCACTCAGATAGTCGGCTAACATAAATAGATATAGAATCATAAACACTGACACTATATATATATATACAGTATATACAGCCGCGGAAAATTATAGTTACCACAGCACATTTTAAAAAGTTGTATACTGAAAGTATAAACACTGTAAAGTAAAAACAATTACTTAAATAGAAATATTCTATAAATCTAAATCTGTACATTCATATAGTTTATGTAAGTAGAAAATATAAACATATAAATAGTAAAAATCTGAGAAACTGCTGCAGTGGTCTCTTAATTTTTTCTGCTGCTGTATATAT
>JAODLL010001427.1:0-13159 GCA_026546735.1 Forbesichthys agassizii | reverse complement strand
GATAGAAACCTCTGGCCATGGAGATAGATACCCTCTGGCCATGGAGATAGAAACCTCTGGCCATGGAGATAGATACCCTCTGGCCACGGAGATAGATACCCTCTGGCCATGGAGATAGATACCCTCTGGCCATTTATCAGGGTGGTCAACTGAACACAAAGGGAACACGTCTGCATGTGTATATGTGTGTGTTTATGTGTGTTTAAGTGTGTCCGCGTTTTGTTGTGTGCGTGTGTGTGTGTGTGTGTGTGTGTGTGTGTGTGTGTAGGTCCAGGCATAGCGTTTGTGGTGTATCCAGAGGCTCTCACCAGACTTCCTCTTTCACCTTTCTGGGCCATCATATTCTTCCTGATGCTGCTGACCCTGGGCTTGGATACCATGGTAACCATTTATTACTTTATTATTACATGTATTACGACTCATCTTTCCTTCTGGTTGTTATGGTATTATACTGCTTCTGTATGTAGGAATGCTGCAGACACACATTAGCCCAAAGTAACATGCTAACAACATCTCTATACTGCTAGTTTTATACGAAGCCTACACTATTGGCGGGTGTGTGAGTGCAGAACAGGTATATTTACATTTAAATACCTGTCCAGATGTCAGTGTTATTGCCTCTGCCTATGATACAGACATACACACACACAGACACACACACACACACAAATACTCATACATACAGTACATATGTAGTGTACATACTAGGGATGGCACCGATACAATACTGAGAGTTTGGAAATTATCCGATACTGACTTAAAGAGCTGGATCGGTATCGGTGACAATTGGACAGTTTTAACTGATCCGTGGGGCTGATCCATTTAAACAAATGTACATGTGTAGTCTACTGTCAAGCATCAGCCATGTCTAGCCTACCCAGGCCATGCTATCAGCAGCAGGTTTATAAAATGCATCTGTCCTAAAAGAGAGATTGGCTGTTATTTACTTTGGAAAACTTAAAACGTAATTTAACATTGAAATCAGATCGGTACTCGTTATGGCCAATACCCAAAGTGCCGGTATCTGTATCGGTATCGTGACTGAAAATTGTATTGTGCTATACCTAGTACACACACACACACACACATATGTAGTGTACGTATATACCCACACACACACTTTCCTTCCCTCAACGTGACTCTTCTCTCTGTTCATTGGCTTTCCATTGGTGTTACCATTACAGCTTTTGCTATTAACCACCTTCTCCATTTCCCTCCCTTCACCTTGTCCTCTATGTTGGGCCACCAACAAACCTCCAGTTTGCCACCATTGAGACCATAGTGACTTCGGTTTCAGATGAGTTCCCAAAGTACCTGAGGAAACACAAACCGCAATTCACTCTCATCTGCTGCGCTTCGTTCTTCTTTCTGGGATTTCCAATGATCACGGAGGTAGGTACCTTCAGGCACCGGTGGGCAGCCTCACGGACAGCCTTAGCGTTGAGAAACCTGATATGTTCCCTCTGGGAGCTGAAGGTACAGCCAATCTGCACTAGAAGAAAACCAACACATTGTTAGCAGTAGGGAGTTTTACACCACTATTGTGGTGTAAAACCTCATGGAAAGCAACGCTTTTCAAAAATACACTTGCAGTATTTCCATGAATGTTTCAGACGTGTGCTTCCTTGCTTCAATATTAAGCGAGTGTCTACTTGATGTTTCTGTGCTGAAAGTCAGGTCAAGCAGTCAATGGCAGACGATTGCACCTGAGCTCTGACGGATAGAGGACTTGATTCTGAGATAGGGAAGCTACAGAGTGGGGGGTTTATGTGATCAGTATCAGCAGGAACCTATAGGTTTCTCAATAATAAAGCTATCACATTGTCACAAGGGTTGGGTTGAAAAGGTGAACCTGCCCTTTAACATACAGTAAGACAATATTTTATGTGCGTGCGTGTGTGTGTGTGTCTGTGCGTGTGTCTGTGTGTGTGAACAGAATGGCATGTATATGTTGCAGTTGGTCGACACATTCGCTGCCTCTTATTCTCTGGTGATCATCGCCATCTTTGAGCTGGTGGGCATCTCGTACCTCTACGGTGAGTTTTCCTGCCACCGGTGAGATCCAGAGACATGGTCTCAGCTACTCAAACACCCTCCAGAGCTGAAGAGCCTTTTATAGTTAGGATCGTTCATAACTTCTAAAGGCTCTTCAACTAGGGAGGGCGTTTTTGATCTGAGCCTAACGTTGTCCGATGTAGTATGTTATTTCACCACTTGGTGCCGCTGTTGTCACATAAGTGGCACTGCACTGCACAGTTGTCAACAAGGCCAGTGACATTGGAGCAACTGCATGGCTCTTGATTCTGTCAATAGAGGCAGAGAAATGGACCATCAGCTATCTCAGCTCTTCATCTGGAAGGCAGGAAAGTGACTTGATTTGCAGAGGACCTCTGTGTGCTTGACACAATGTGTCTCCTCTCTCTCTCTTCTCTCATCTCTTTCTCATCTCTATCCCTCTGGGCAGGTCTGCAGAGGTTCTGTGAGGACATTGAGATGATGATTGGTTTCCAGCCCAATCGCTTCTGGAGACTGTGCTGGGCCTTTGTGACTCCCACCATTCTGACCGTATGTTTCCCTTCTTGCCTGCTGCCTCCAAACATTCATATCGATTTGCCGTACGTAGGGAGCAGGACGTTCTCAGTCCCAGCTTTAAAGAGTGAAAATGATTTTATTTCATTTATTTTGTCTTAAGTTGTTCCTGTCTTTCTCTTATGAAATAGCCTAGCGTGATGAAATGTGAACCGCTATGCAAATAGATGATTTCAAGAAGAATGTATTTGTCAGGAAGTTCTAAGGCCTCTTATTCTTCATCATACCTTATCATACTTTTGTCAGCAGATTACATAATAATTAATAAGTATTACATTCATTTGGGAGTTATTGCTGTATTTAGCATAATGCCAGGACTATATTATTTGTACTCCTCCATGTTAATATTACCCTGTTTCTCACCTTTTTAACTTGCCAGACCTCCTTTCTAACAAAGACAGCTACCTCAGCTCATCAAACAGCTTACATGAAACCTGTTTGATGGTTTATGTGCAGGCTGAAAAGGGCAATACTGTGTACATGCACATACATTATACAGTATGTGTAGTGGAATCATCTCTGGATCTATCTCTCTCTCTCCCCCTCTCTCTCTCCCCCTCTCTCTCTCTCTCTCTCTCTCCCAGGGCATCCTGGGTCTGAGCCTGTACCAGTGGAAGGGGATGACCTATGAGGACTACACGTACCCCACCTGGTCCATGGTGATGGGCTGGCTGATGGTCATCTGCTCTGTCATCTGGATCCCCATCATGTTTGTGATTAAGATGTACCTGGCTCCTGGGACTTTCATTGAGGTGCACACACACACACACACACTGTACACACACACACTCTCTCATATACACAATTTCTCTCTCTCTCTCTCACATGCACACACACACACACACACACAATATGGCGTGCCTGGATGCTAGCTTGCTATCAAGTTAGCTAACAGTGTAACTAGCCTGCTAACAGGGTAGCTAGCCTGCTACCAATGTAGCTAGCTTGCTAACAAGGTAGCTAACATGGTAACTAGCCTGCTAACAGGGTAGCTAGCTCACTAACAATGTAGCTACCCTGCTAAAAATGTAGCTATGCTGCTAACAAGGTAGCTAGCTTGCCAACAGGGTAGCTAGCCCTCTAACATAGTAGCTAACAAGGTAGCTAGCCATCTAACATAGTAGCTAACAGGGTAGCTAGCTAGCTTACAGGGTAGCTAACAAGGTAGGTAGCCCTCTAACATAGTAGCTAACAGGGTAGCTAGCTCACTAACAATGTAGCTACCCTGCTAAAAATGTAGCTATGCTGCTAACAAGGTAGCTAGCTTGCCAACAGGGTAGCTAGTCCTCTAACAAGGTAGCTAGCCCTCTAACATAGTAGCTAACAAGGTAGCTAGCCCTCTAACATAGTAGCTAACAGGGTAGCTAGCTAGCTTACAGGGTAGCTAACAAGGTAGCTAGCCCTCTAACATAGTAGCTAACAGGGTAGCTAGCTAGCTTACAGGGTAGCTAGCTTGCCTAGGTATTGTGACCCAGCTCTGTGCCGTGTGTCTTCCCTCCACAGCGCCTGAAGCTGGTCTGCTCGCCGCAGCCCGACTGGGGGCCCTTTCTGACCAAGCATCGCGGCGAACGCTACCGGAACATGATGGACCCGCTGGGGACCAACTCCCTGGGCCTTAAGCTGCCCCCCAAGGACTTCCAGTTGGGCTCCTACCAGTAGAGACACCCTCCCCTCTCGGCATCCCCTGACCTCCTGCATCGGACGAAAGTGAACAAGGGAGGAACTTCACTCCTTCCCACTCCCTCTCTCCTTTTCTGGAGAGAGAGAGAATGTGTGTGTGTGTGTGTGTGTGCGGGGGGGAGGCACATGGAGGGGCGCTCTCCCTCCCCACAATGCTTTGCTGTGCTCTGTTAAACAGGGCTGCTGCAGCCTTCCAAACATGGCCGCCGAATATTCCAAAAAACAACAACAAACAAAAAAAAAACTTATTCCAGGGATCTTTGGTCGAGAAAAATCAAAATTGTGTGTGTGCTTGCGTGAGTGTGTACTTGCGTGTGTGTGTACTTGCGTGTGTGTGCGTGCGTGTGTCGCGAAATGCACAGTTGACTGCACTTGCAATACAGTATACGCCATAGCTGCTCCCTATGGAGTTTTTTGTGTCTTTGTCTGTGAGTGTGTGGTTACAGTTGTGTGTTTGCCATTGTTACACATTGTGTGTCCACCCCCATCTTGGTGCAAGGCAAGTAGCTACAGGAACAGAAAAAGAAAATAGTTTCTCTAATATTTGTATACAGAATTAAATTAAGGCAATATTAATATTAGTTACTGCCTAAGGGGGGGGGGAAAAGCATAATGCACTGCTATCATTTTGTTCCTCTATATATACGTGTCTCATGCTTTTTCACACTAGATTACAATACCTGCAATTTGTGCCTCTGGTCCCTACTAGGTTAGAGAATGGACCCTGGTTACCATTTTTGTGAGGTACACCTTGGCGTTAAAAAGACTTTTCGTATTGTAGATTATCTATCTATCCATCTATCCATCTATCTATCTATCTATCTATCTATCTATATCGATCTCTGTTATGTACATGTTCTCTCTAAAACTCTTTTGCAATTTACCTTTTCCCTCTACTTAGGAATTCTATTTCCAGTCCTCTGTCATATTATAGTTCAATGAATATAGGTAAAGCACATTTCTAAGATAAGAACCCCATGGCATAAGCTAACCTCCCGTTTGTAGTGGGCCGTGTGCAAACACGGCTATTTAAGATAATAAATAATAAATAAATGCCCTTTTGAGGCATCAAAAAAGTCCCTGTGTGCATCTATTTTAGCCAGCGTTTCATTGCAGTAGAGCATGTGTTGTGCAATAGTCAAATCATGTAATTTTAAAAATGCGTCACCAGTAGGTCTACAGTACGATGCAGTATTATGTGTCTACAGCAGAGGTGAAAGCGAGTGGTTGTGTGTTTATGTGCTAGCTGTGTAGTCTTGTATATAGTATGTGGATATGTTGTTGCGTGCCCTTTAATGTCAGGGCCACGTGTGTGAGTAGAGATATTTACTAGGCTGCAATATGGCCCCTTCTGTCCTGGAACTGTACTTGTGTCTTGTGCTCGATAAGGCTCGGTGGGACCGCTATGCTGTTTCAAACTATGCCTCCTCTCCTCTGTGTCTCCCCTCAAGAAACAGGGTCTCAGGTAAACTTGACTCCATCTGCCAACTACGGTAGTTGTATGATCAGCACGGGAAAGCAGAGCCTCAACTATGTCGACTTGATGAAGAAAACAATGGAAAACCTTGTTTGACAACGAGGCCCAAATCAAAATAGTTAACTAACCAAACGCTAATGCCAAGCGCTAGCACCGTCTACATGTGGCCATAATGAATGACATGTCACTCACTTACAGTACCGTGCATTTAAGGCAAATTATAATTCAAACTAAAGGTGGTGCTATCTTTGCGGTTTGATTTTATTCTTTGGTTTGTCTTCATTGGAGGAATGAGACATGTCTGCCTTTTATTGTGAAGCGTACCAGATTCTTAAGCAGAACTAAGTAGGTATTAACTCTTATCTTGCCTTGCGATGAGGACAAGCTGTTCTTTGTGGGCTACTTGTAATTGAGACTGAGGAGTCTCTGAATCAGCACATCTTCCCTTTAACCTGCATTGGTTAGACAGCCACCACATCCCTCCAGCGGGGAACATTTCCGTCCCCTCTGGTGCGACCAGCAGCAATATGACCAGTTTCCTTTGTTGATTTGCGTAGAACGTCTGACGACACATCCTTCGGTGTAGGTGGCTGGGCGCCGCGTGTTCTCTTCAAGTTTAACTGAAGATAACGTTAGCTTTCCGATGCTTGTTTAACACTGCTGAGCGGCTGCTATACTATGTTGTGATGGAGCCTACAGATAACGCACGCACTGGAGAGCTTCTCATGTGAGTTCCTAAAGCCCTGCAGTGACATCACGCTGACGCCATGCAGTGTCATCACGCTGACGTCATGCAGTGTCATCACGCTGACGTCATGCAGTGACATCACGCTGAAGCCCTGCAGTGACATCACGCTGACGTCATGCGTTGCCACGCAGTGACATCACGCTGACGTCATGCGTTGCCACGCAGTGACATCACGCTGACGCCATGCAGTGACATCACGCTGACGTCATGCGTTGCCACGCAGTGACATCACGCTGACGCCATGCAGTGACATCACACTGACGTCATGCGTTGCCATGCAGTGACATCACGCTGACGTCATGCGTTGCCATGCAGTGTCATCACGCTGACGATAGCACTGGAACTAAGATGTAAACACAAACACCTCGTCATTGAACACAGTGCTTTCGCTAGGATTTTGTGCATCTCTTGTGACTGTGTGTGAGACATTATTGTATGTCTTTGTGCACTTGTTTGCGTGTTGCTTGTCTGCATTTGTTTCCAATCATATGTGGATGGTTTAGTGTGAAATGAGAGAGACAGAGAAACACAATTAAGCTGAAGTCACTCCAGGGTTTTACATTGTGAACGCTAATATGCTCCAGTTTTGAATTACCAAGGTAATGGCTTGCCTGGATGGCAATGGTAAACAATTATAGAAGCAAGATAGAACTTTAATATCTATATCCTACATCAGAACCCTTGTTCCAGTAACAAAAAGTCATTTGTGCACTGATATAGAATGTAATGCTTTGTTTAGATAACAAATAATTAGCTTAGTCTTCTCAGCGATGTTAGCAAGGAAGAGAAAACGCGTCACCGTGTTGCCATTTCTAATAAACACTTTATAGTTTTCAGGAAACTGGACTTAGGATTCGGTTTGAGCCATTTTGACTGCTTCAATATTACAGAACTTGCATGTGCAGCTTGTGTTTCTGTGATTTGTCCACGTCTGGTAATCCTCACCCCTTTCTGCTGTAGGCCCTCGCATGCCCAATTCCGTTTTGTTATGCCACCTTTATATTTAAAAAATGGAGTCACTACTTTCCTTAAGCAGAAAAAAAGATATCAAACTTTTCATTAGTCATGTCTGCGGGTCAACTTTTGGCAGTAAAGGTAACCAAAGAAAGATAACTTAATTTATAGTTGTAGTAAAAACAGAGAAAACATATAAAATAAGAAAAATATGTGTTGGTTTAGGAGAACGAGATACTGCCATTCATATCCCACATAGTGTTCTTCGATGTTCGCCAATATGTTACACAACATCTTCAGGTAACCATTGGCCTTATAGATGTCCTCCAAACATAGAATATTGTGTGTGTTTCAAAATAACACAGTAGCTTATCGTCTGTCTCATAAGGTATATTCTTATTGTTATGCTGTGTCTTTTGAGCACTTAATCGTGACCTATGAATGCATAGGTTAAATTTCTAATTACTTGGGTAATGTCATATATCTGTGTGTAATATGGGAGGCACTGCTGCCTATGGATATAAATATGTGCCTCCGCCATAACATATTTTGGTTTAAAAACAGAGTAGATCTATATATATATATATATATATATATATATATATATATGAGTATATGTTTTGAATTCTATGTGATCTGTAAAAAAAGAAAATAATATATGTAAATTTATATGTGAAATGCGTTATTTATTTTAGATTTCATCAATCATTGAGGCCCTACCTCAGATTTTGTATTTATGTATAGAAATGCAATTGGATTATAGTATATTTGCCAATAATAATATATCGCTATTATATCATGAAAATGTATAACCGATGAATCAATAAATGAACATAATTGTTTTAATTATTTTTTGGCTTCCTTCACAGAGGTCTTAGATTCAGTAGGCAAACTCCCTCAACATGTATTGATGCCTCTAGCATGCTAGCTGAAAGACACACGTTCAATTAACTATAAAGCAATGGACATACCATTATTTGAAGATGTTTATGAAATAAAATGTTCTTAATTGAAATGAATAAATAATCGCTTTTGTATCTTTTGAATATTAGAGTGAAGTAAGTGTACTTTTACAACACATGGTTCTGTGAGTGCGTGTTAAACACTTTATTATGGGACTGCTCACTCTTTGCATGAGACTATTAAACAATATAGGGTGCGTTCAGTGGACTGAACGTTTTGAATGTTCACTTAACTTTTTTACTTAACGACACGTATCCCTAAAAACGTTCTTCAGCTGCTATAAAAAGATGTTTGCTCTGTTTAATGGATGTGGCGATTGTTGCTCAATGACATGTAGGAAGTGTAGCCGCATATTTGGAACCTTATGGTGTTTTATTAGTGGCCTATTTGTGAGTATTTGTCATCATTATTTAGTACTGGACCAAATGTACCGTTCTTTACCATATTATTTAATCATAAAAATGTATGCCATCTCATTCTGATATGAAATGAAACACATAACCATTGTGAACATATCCTGCAATTTTTAGAAGAATGCGCTGTGTGCCTACAGAGGTAGTCTATCATCTTGTACTGTACAGCTGAAATACAAACAGATCGCTCGTTGTTGTTAGCCATGTGAACGTTGTTTAACCAACTGCCCAATGTTTTGTAACCTGACGTTCAGTCCACTGCCATTCTGGGACAGAGCGCTGGCTAAAACTGTGTCAAGATGCGCCTACTTGACAGTAAGACATTAAACGTATGCTGCGTTCAAATGGAACTCGTGAACTCGTGAAGTTTTCAGAAAATTTCCACTTAACGACGTCGTGAATACCACAAGATAGAGGCGCTCATATATATCTCACATGATAAACACTATGCGATTTGAACACAGCATTATGCAGTGCAATGTGTTGAGAAACTTACCAACAATATTCTGGCTGTTTTCACATAAACATATCTGTTAGATAAGTAGGCTACATTTAGCAGTAATAACTCCTTAAAATAAAATGAAAATAAAATAGTACATAGGCTAACACTATCCCATCGGAATTACAGTTACAGACTTTATGAGTGACAATGCAAACAGCCAACTTCATGTCCAGAAGGTTGTCGATCTTACGAGTTCTAGGTGTCAGTATAGAGTCTAAAACATGCTATTCATCAATATGCCAGCAGGTGTCAGTATAGTCTAAAACATAGTGTTAGTACAGTACGTTCATCACTAGTGATTGGTCGATGCTTGTCATCTTATTGATCTTCTGTTATTTGTTAAAGGACTGTAATTGATTCACACTGACATTTACATGCACATCTGCCTTGAACCAATACATAAATATGATGTATAATTAACATGAAGTGAAGTGAGGGGTTGGTCGTGTCTTGGTGTTTAGAAACAAAAACTCCATTGTTTAAAGATGATTACAAATAAAGTTACTCCCAAAGAAACAACATACAAGTGTGTTGTTTCATTGGGAGCAAGAATGTGTTTTCAAGTCCCATTTAATTACTATTTATTACACGATTAACTTGATAAACAATGGAGCGATTCTATGTTTCAGTGGATAAGCAGTAATTATTTGATGTATTAATCAGAATGCATGCAACACCTCTGGTCTACACTTCTTAATTTGTGTCAGACCCATGTTAATGATCAGGTGTTTATCTCTTTATTTTTGTTGGTTCATGTCTCTGCAAGACTGCTTTGAGCTTTCACTTCGTAAGCTTCATTAACCATCGCTTGTGTTCTGTCAGGGGCCAAAGTGGACCCAACTCATACCAGTTAAAGGTAGTCGTCAACAGACATGACAAGGTTGCCAACTTTCTTTAAGAAAGACTTGGGAGCCACCGCCATGACGTTGGTTTTTTTACTGTTGAGTTTGAGCAGATTAGGTCATCCAGTTTTTGATGTCTTGAAGACAGCTGATTAGAGATGCAGGTGTGAGTTTGGATTTGATGTAAATCTGAGTGTCATCTGTATAAGAGTGGAAATTAAGACCATGTTGTCAAATGATGTGTCCCAGGGGTAACATGTAGATATTGAAGAGAAGGGGTCCAAGCACAGAACCCTGAGGCACACCTTGGTTGACGGGCTGGCTGGGATGTTGATCCTCCAAATGACACAAACTGGTTCCGATCAGCCAGATATGATCGGAACCAGTCAAGTGCAGAACCACATACACGCAACATTGACTTCATGCGGGCAAGAAGGATAGTATGGCAGACAGTGTCAAAGGCAGCAGAGAGGTCCAGGATTATGATTATATTGACATGGTGAGAATCAGCAGCAATAAGGAGGTCATTTACCACTTTGACAAGGGCAGTTTCTGTGCTGTGTTTAGCTCTGAACCCTGATTGGAGAGGTTCGTACAGGTCATGGTTGGTCATATGATGCTGAAGTTGGGAAGCCACAGCCCACTCCAGTATTTTTGCCAGAAAAGGGAGCTTTGAGATGGGCCTGTAGTTAGTAAAGTCATCCGGATCTTGTCCTTGCTTCTTAGGGGTGGGTATGACGGCAGCCATTTTAAGTGAGGGAGGAACTGTACCAGTCTGCAAGGAACAGTTCACTATGTTCACCACCAGAGGGCACAGGAAAGGCAGGCCGGCCTTGACCAGGGATGTAGGCATGGGATCTAGGGAGCAGGTGGAGGCTTTTGCTCTGAGATCAACTCTGCAATGTAGGTGTCATCAACAGCAGAGAAGCTGGATAAACAGCAGTCCAGCGGGAGGGCTTAAGACTTTTCCTCATTTTGGAATGGCGTCACAGTAGATGATGACTGAAGTTGTTGGTAGATAGACTCAATTTTGGACTGAAAATACTCCTGAAATAGGTTGCAGTGTTGTGCAGAACCAGTTTGGGCAGAATAATCCAGAGGCCTAAGTAGCCGGTTAATAGTGGAGAAGAGATCCAGAGTAAACCAGGGAGCAGATGTAGCAAAGGAAACACATTTAGTTTTCAGAGGGGCAACAGAGTCAAGGCTGGAAGAGAGGAATGTGTCATAGTGCAATACCAATTCTTCAGCAGAAGATGTTTGGGGAACCTGGCAATTGTTGGTTTGAAGCTTGTTTGCTAAAACAGATGTTAAAACAGTTGGGCTGACAGACTTAATGTTCCTGTATATAATGTTCTGTTTTTGACGTTGCTTGGTCAAAGGGACAGCTACATTATACATGACGGCAAGGTGATCAGAAATAGCTAGGTCTAAGCCATGCACATTTGTGGGGGAAAATCCTGTCGAGCAGACCAGGTCCAGAACATGGCCTTTGTTAAGGGTGTTAAAATCACCCAGCAATAGTGTACACGGTGACATGGAGCAGACAGTTGTGAGGATTTCTGACAGTTCTGAGATGAAAACAGTAGAAGGTTTGGGTGGTCGGTAGAGAGGTTGAGGACCAGCCAGCCCAAAAGCAGGACATTCAAAAGATGTCATATTGGAGGTCAGGAGTGTCTTCACCTTATAGCCAGTGCGGTAGATAACAGCCAGCCCACCACCTCGACCAACAGTGCGAGCTTTTTGAAGGTACATATAGCCTGGAGGTGTAGCTTCATTATTTGACATGAAGTCTTTTGGCTGCTGCCAAGTTTCAGTTAGGCACATCATATCTATTTCCTTTTCCAAGATAATATAACATATTTGTAGTGATTTGTTATTGAGAGATCGAGTATTCAACAGAGTAAATTGGGTGGATTTAATCATTGCAGTAGGTGAGCAAGGTTGCGGAAAGCTAACCTTCTCCAATGCTTGCAGGGAGTTTGGATTAACCCCACGACAAACATTATCATGTTTAGGCCTAATAGGGAGGCACACCCACGCCCAGATAGAGTATATGTTGTAGTCAAGCGCCATACTGTAGATATACTTCCTACGCGAGCCCTCACCGTACCAGTGAAGCATTAAGCGGCCCATAAGGCCTTGTTAGTGTGTGTTACGTGTTGTAATGATCACTACCGGGATATACTCAGTGACGTATTACTTCCGCCTGGGGTATGAAGACGCTTTTGTTTTAATGGTAGTATCTCTGAGCCTTCGCAATATACTCTCCTAGTGGTATTACTAGCATACAGAAACCGTCATTTGTATTTACATCGTCTGCACGTAATAAAGCTACAGCTGAAGTAATGTAACTTTCGTCTGGTGTTCACCTTCTCTTTATCAACCGTAACTCTCCAGAGACCGAAACTACTCTCAATGTTACAGTGTGCACTCACCCCTGCACCCCACGCCTGAGGTGTGTTCAGAATTGACGAACATAGCAAATGTTTGCTAACATATTCAAACTGGTTTCCGTTTGCTTTGAGTTTGCCGCAAATGTTTGCGATCATAAGGAAAGGGTTGGAGGAGGTAGTTCTTGGCGGGAATCACATTGACGCTGGATGAAGGGTGACAATGTTTACACAAAACATTCAAAATTCAAGTTCAAAGCAAACATGTTCACCACAAAGGTTTGCTACTGTTCGCTAATTCTGAATGCACCCCTGGTGTAAACAGACTGGCCACGCTCCATTGGGAACTGAACCAACTGTTTTGATAGCCTCATCTGCTCTACTGTCCACCATTTGGAAACACGCTTGACTTGAACATCATCTCACTACCCTGCTGTGATTGGACCACCAACAAGGTGGCTGTGCACACTGAGCTGCTCCCCGCTGAGGTGCAATCTATAACACGATGAATTGAAAGCTGTCTCTGTGAGTACATACAGATTAAACAACGTTGTAGAATGAGTGAATGAATAGCTATTACATGAACACACCAGACTTGTAT
>JAODLL010001426.1:0-13159 GCA_026546735.1 Forbesichthys agassizii | reverse complement strand
CTGGCTCCAGACGGGGGCCCCGGGCTTCCTCCGGGCAGGGTAACCTCTCCTCTTAAATTATCTTTCATAGGGGTCTTGTGAACCATTCTTTGTCTGGCCCCTCCCCTGAGACCACTTTGCCTTAGGAGACCCTACCAGGAGCACAAGGCTCGAGACAACACAGCTCTCAGATCATAGGGACACACAAACCTCTCCACCACGATAAGGTGATGGTTCCCGGAGCGGGTTTCAGTATTACTAATTTCACAAATACAGTATATTGCTGTTTTTATTGTTTATATTTTTCCCTGGCTTGTTAGTATTGAATGACATTTTTGGTTTTTGAAATGCATGTGTTTTTTTCAGTTAACATCCAGGTACAGTAGTTTGAATATTTTAAGCCACCGTTTGATAAGAAATTATTAATTATCATTCACATTTGGTAATTTTCTGTCATTATAGAAACATTCTTATGCATGTTGATGATGTATACTGAGATTTAACCACAGCCTTCCACAGCTGTAGTTTTTATTGTGTGAAATAAAATAACATTATATCTTTTTAATTCTAGGTATTGTTTTTTTATTTTTTGGGGAAGGAGGTGTAGGCTATTTAGTGCATGGTTACTTGTGGCTTGTGTGGGCCCATTGCAGGCTGCCCACACTAGTGTTTGGTCCGCATGTGCCCTGCATTTCACGACGGCCACAGGGCCCCACTGTCGTTGTGAAATGCAGTCGTGAAATGCAAGGCACGTGCGGAGAATAGGTGTAATGTGTAAATCTTTCTGGTCTTAGTCAAAAGACGTGCAGTTGTGTTTTGAAGCAGCTGCAACTTCTATTTTATATTTTTTGGAAGACCAGAAAGCAGAGCGTTACAGTAATCAATAATAAAAATAATAAAAGCATGGATAAGTGTCTCTGTATTTGCTTGAGAGAGAAAGGGTCGTACTCTAGCAATGTTCTTGAGATGATAAAAAGCAGTATTAGTAATATTTGTAATATGTGGCTCAAAACTGAGGTCTAAGTAAAAATGAAGCTTTTCACCTCATCACGAGTCTAACGCCAGTGCTCGCAGTTTCACTTTGTTTCTCTCTCTGAGTTTCAGAAACAATGACCAGTACTTCTGTTTTGTCCTGATCAAGCTGTAGAAAAGGTTCTGCCATCCATTACTTTTTTATAAAAAAAACTGTTAAAAAGGGTATCTATTGGTCCTGGACACGGCAATGTAGAGCTGTGTGTCATCAGCATAACTATGAAAATTGATGCTGTGACTCCTGATGACGTTCTTAAGTAGCAACATGTACAGACTAAAAAGGGCAGGGCCTAAAATTGAGCCATGTGGAATACCACAGTTCATGTTATGTCTTCTAGAAAAAGATTAATCAATACTCACAAAACATTCTCTGTCAGTAAGATATAACCGGACTACTGTACTGTACGGACAGTACTTGAGTGGCCAATTAGATGTAGTAGTGCAGTCTGTTTAAAAGAATTTAGTGATCTACTGTAACAAAAGCTGCATAGGTCAAGTAGCATTATTATTGATGGTTTCTTCATATCCATGTTCCATCTAAGGTCATTAACAATTTTTACTAATGATGTCTCTACTGTGATTGGTTCGAAAACCAGTCTGGTATTTATCATAAATGTTGTGGGAATTAATTAAATCATTCAACTGATTAAAAACAACTTTCTCAAAATTTTTACTTTGGAATGGCAGATTGGATACTGGTGTGTAGTTGTAACATCTAAATTGCTCTTCTTCAAAAAGGGCTTCACCATGGCAGTTAAAAGCAGTAGGGAAAACACCCGTCTAAAGAGAATAATGGTCACACTGGTCAGTAGGTATTCACTAAAAAAGCCATAACATAAAAAAGAGAAGTGGGAATGGAATATAAAAAACAAGTTGCTGGTTTCAGTTGAGTAATAATTTTACCAAGAATGTCAAATGCTGACATGCTTGATGCAACCAGGACAAAACTATAGTGTTTCCCCACATATAAATACAGGCTCCGCTTTGTTAAAATGTATCTGATGTGGTGATATATTTGATCTAACAGTGTCTATTTTACTTATTAATTAGAGTGCAAAGTCTTCACATTTGAAGTTTGTTGACATGCTGCTTGACTTTGTTAATACAGGGTTAATTAAATGATAATTTGTTGAAAAGAGGACTTTTGGGTGTTTCTGGTTGTCTATGACTTTGGAGAGTGTCTTGCGTCTTTACTGTTAATGAAAAATTTGGTAATTTACTGTTATTTTATTCTTTCTCCATCATCTTTCCACTATTCTGCATTTTTTATTTATTTGTTTAGTTTCCTAATTTCTCCAGGGAGGTGTGGGATTGGTAATTATCTTTTAAAATTTTAGTGGTGCCACTAAGTCCAGGGTTTACCCAAGTTTACTGTTAAAAGTATCTACAACAAAATCACAGGAGGGTAAAATGTCAGAGGGAATATCACATAAAAGATTAATAAAATTAGTTGTCTCTTCAGAAGTAAGATAGCGTTTCCTTACAATTCAATCTTGAATATCTTGTCAATAGAATTGTAGTGTTATTTAGGTCACGTACACGTATTATTATTATTATTATTATTATTAATATTAATATTATTATTATTAAATGGGGGCACCACTCACTCAATTAATTTTGTTTATCACTCAGTTAGTTTACCAAGTGGGCCGCAGTGAGCAAGAACTGCGGGTTGCGTTTTAATGTCAATCAGTCAAATATCTGGTCCCATGCTAATTTCTTTTCAATACCAGTGACTCTCACGTGTGTACACAACTCCAGCACTAGATCAGTTAAAGTTATACCAAAGTTAGTTTATTATAAAACCAGTAAATACAGGTGAATATTACATAGGAACATGCATATAATCAACAAACATACATCACAATAGTAACCATCAAAAACACAACAATAACTTCACATCGAATAGTCATCTAGAAACTAATAGCTTATAGGCTATTAAGACAGAACCATGAAAGTGAGCTCAAGACCCCTAGGACAGAACCATATGGGATAAAGCAACAGAACCAATTGGACATGGGGAAACTACAACCGCTTGGTCTGTATAAACACCTTTATCCTATATTTTCTGTAGCTAGGGAGTTTCCTACTAAGATGGGAAAAGGTTCTATGCTTGGGAGCGATCAAAAGAGGAGTAAAGCACAGAATTGAAATGTCTAGAGCTGCACAACACCATCTATCAGACTTGAATTATTTTTACCTTTTAAACAGAGAGGCGCCGTGACAGTCAGACAGCCTGGTCAAGAGAATTTTCTCTGAGCTGGGTCAGTCCAGCTATTCGGTTCGGGCGCGTCTCCCGTGTACCTCTCGCCCAGGCGTGGAACCAATCGGGTCAGGGTGCAGTTCTAGTCCACAAACGTTTTGAGGCTGGTCGAGGCTTATGCCCTCCCAAACGGCAGAAACTGTTTTAACGGGAACCTTAATTGAGACTTCAGAAAGGAATGACTTTCCTATCGTTAGGCCTGTCTGTGCGTGCATTTGGCTTTCTTCCAAAAGACGAAAAACCTAATTTTAATAATACACGGTCATGCATATTGCTCTAGACATTAGAATTTATTCTAGCAGAAACAAAACACGAAAAATATACTTGTTCAACGAAAGTAACGTAATTAAAATATTGTTGATCTATACTTGAATAAACAAAAGATGGCTGAATTTCAGCCTAAAACGAATTATTCCTAGATTATGTTTGTCGTGACCTAACCACGAGGTGAGTTCCTTTGTCCTTAAGATACTAGCTAAATTAACAACACGTAATATGTACACGCAAAAGATTATATGACCCGGGCTAAGATCCAGGGAATGGGCCGCTTCTTATACTAAGACCTACAGAAAGAGAGAAGGGGCTCTTTCCAAGGCGCGAAGTTAGGAAGGAGTTTTCCTACTCTACATGTAACTTTCTTAAACTAATTTCATCATGTCCAATTCAATACCCTATTATCACATCAAAATCATGGTACACTTATTATATTCACGTTAAAACAGGCTTTCCAATGAGACCACACATGACTGTACATTTGCCTGGCTTATGGAATATTCACTCAACAGTATGATTACAGGAATATATATTTTAAAAAGAAGAGTTCCTTATCTTCAAGTATTAAAGTTTAACAGTATATATATATGCATTTCAAAGATACTTATAAAATGCAACAAAACAACCTTGTTAGAATTTAGACATTAAGATAGGTTTGGTGTGCGACACAGAGAGAGAGAAAGAGAGAGAGAGAGAGAGAGGCGGAGCTGTCACGGTGCCTCTTATAAATCCTTATATAGATAAAATACCGCAGTAAGAGTTAATTTATGTATTTTCCTGGAGGTACATACGTTCAAAATACACACCACATATTCTTACAGCTAATGAGATAGACAATTCATTGATACCAATATCTTACATATCAATCCTTTAAATATAAACATTTGATCTTTTAACAATTCAAGAAGCAGAACATACCATCAGACACTTTAAAGGTGCAGTCCTGGGATGTTACATTATTCTTAACACCACATTATAGATACTTACATATAGAAACATACACATAACACATATAGAAACTTACAAGTAAACAAACGGTTACAAGTAAGGCAGTTTTAACGTTCGTGAAAACGGCGTCTTTGATGAATCACTTGGTTTTCTCCACCTAGGCCTTCTCTGGGGTTTAGAAACACCTCAGATCTGGTTTTACTCAGGCTCCAGTCATTTCGATGGCATGGGGGTTGGTTTATTGTTATAACTGTTATAAAGTTGTGATATAACGTGTTATTACTGTGTTATAACATTTTGTTATATCTTTGTTATAACTGTGTTATAACATTGTGTTATACCTTTGCATTATAACTGTGTTTTAACTGTGTTCTATAACGTGGTGTTATAAATGTGTGTTATCACTGTGTGTGTTATAACTGTGTAATAACTTTTTGTTATAACATAGTATTATAACTGGTTGTGTTATAACATTGTGTTATAACTGTGTGTGTTATAACTGTGTGTGTAATAACGTATAACGTTGTGGTATAACTGTATTAACGTGTTATAACTTTGTGTTTTATAACTGTCTCATAACTGTTATCAAGTTTTGTTATAACGTTGGGTTATAACTTGTGTTATAACTATGTTAGAACTGTGTTATAACATTGTGTTATTACTGTGTTATAACTGTTATTACTGTGTTACAACTGCGTTATAACTTTTTTATAACATTGTATTATAACGTGGTTATAAATGTGTAATAACTATTATAACTGTGTGTGTTATAACTTTGTGTGTTATAACGTGTTATACTGTGTTTTTTTATAACTGTGGTATAACTGTTATAACAGTTTTAACCGTTTTATAACGTGTTATAACGTAGTATTATACATGTGTGTGTTATAAGGTTGTGTTATAACTGTGTGTAATAACGTATGACGTTGTGGTATAACTGTTATAACTGTGTAATAACTGTTTATTATAATGTAGTGTTATAACTGTGTTATAACGTTGTGTTATACCATTGTGTTATATATCTGTGTTATACCTGTGTGTTTTATAACGTGTTATAACATTGTGTTTTAACTGTTAGTATTGTGTTATAACGTGGTGTTATAACTGTTATAAAGTTCTGATATAACGTGTTATTACTGTGTAATAACATTGTGTTATAACGTATTATAAGTTATAACGTGATATAACTATGTTGTGTTAGAACTATGTTAGAACTGTTATAACGTTCTGTTATAACATTGTGTTATAACCTGTTATTACTGTGTTATAACTTATGTTTTGTTATAACTATAACTGTTATAACGTTGCTTTATATCGTTGTGATATAACTTATGTTGTGTTATAACATTCTGTGTTATAACATTGTGTTATAACGTGTTATTACTGTGTTATAAAGTTTTGTTATAACTGTTATAACTGTTTTTTAACCTTGTTATACCGTTGCGTTATAACTGTGTTATAACGTGTTGATTTAACTGTTATAACGTTGTTATACCGTTGCGTTATAACTATGTGTTACAACGTTGATATAATTGTTATGTTGTGTTATGTTTTGTTTTACTATTGCGTTATAACTGTTATAACAGTGTTTGTTATAACATTGTGTTATAACTGTGTGTGTAATAACTGTTATAACAGTTCTGACTGTTGCTGAAAACTCGTTCCACCACTGTGGTACCAAGACGGAGAAAAGGCGAGACTTTGATGAGCGAGTCTTGATGCCTCGTAACGTTGGCATTGCCAGTCGGCCAGCCGAGGTGGTAAAACGAACTTCTCTTTTTGGGGCTTGTAACCGGACCATAGCTTGGAGATAGCTTGGGGCCGTGTAATGGAAACATATGTAGAACACTGATTTTCACTCATTCTCTTCCAATATAAAAGTTATGTACTGTGAATAGCAATGCAATAACACTTTTCATCATGTTTTATATGGATATCATGAAAGCTAGTGATGTGAATAGCTAGATATGTACTGTGAATAGCAATGCAATAACACCTTTCATCATGTTTTATACGGATATTATGAAAGCTAGTGATATACACTGTTTTGCACTTTTTTTCATACTATAAAGCTCAAAATGTCTGTTCTGGCCTATGAGTTCATTCGATCTATCTATCAAGGGCGTCGGAAATAGGGGATATGTGGGGGACGCATCCCCCCCAATAATAGCTGTTCCCAGACGTGCCCCCCGTCTGCCTAACTTTCACAAATAAAACTTGACTGGAAGAAAAAACGCGCTTAGACAAACCCAACATCCAAATTCAGCAGCAGGCAAGTGATCAGGAACAATCTTACACATGGAGCTTAATAGCTGTTGTCCAACTGACTCAATTTGCGTTCCAAGCACCAGTGAAAGCTGCGCCCTGCTCAATTTTGATCATTAACATCCGATATGTATAAGTAACATAAACATTCATTAAAAGGGATAGATTATAACCGACCAGCTCAAAAGTAATAAATACAATCGGGGTAACGATAAGGCAGTGGTGAGTGTGTGATTCATTGGTGGTTTAATTCTACAGCAGCCTTGATGAGAGACAGACCTATCAGTGTTGAATTCAGGAATCCTAGTTTTTCTGTGAGTTTTTCCGCTTTTATTGAAATCTAGATGTCTGGTCAGTAGGCTACATTATTTTATACATCCAGCAATGTTCAGCCGTGCAGGCTGCAGCCCTTACCTTCCAACATACGCGGGAGTCTCCCTATGTTTAACCCTGTCTCCCGCTTTGCTCTCGACTATTCTCCCGATTTCATAGTGATACAAAATCCAAATGGTCTTTCTTATTTCATGTGTGTGGAATATGTGTCGTGGAACCTGGTAACCCAACACAGAGGCAGAGGTGAGCATGGAAAAACGACCCCGTGCATCTGACGGGTGGCATTGCAACGCTCTGAAACCATCAGAAACCCATTTTTAGTTTGCGCTGCTAAACGATGGGTTGTCCCTGGCCTGCGCCATGCAAAGTGCTGGTTGCTGGCGTTGCAACTAGCTTGCGCTGCACTGTGTAACGGTGGCTAGCAGATAGCTGTGCGGTGTTAATCCTCACTCTCCAACACCTCATAGGACGCTCTGGCGACACAGGTCAGGGCCCATGGGTTTTTAGCCTGCCTCTGCGTGGGAGATCGGGGTTCGATTCCCCAATGGGGACGGACGATCTCCGTCACAACTGCATTGAATTTTTTTACGTGTTTCGGTGTACATTTGTGATTTATTTAACCCCTTTTATTGTATAAAAAAGTCTAAATTGTCACAATGCTGTTCGCATCAAAACACTCTAATCTCTCACAATGTTTTCACTTTTTGATGTAGCCTACACTGTTCATATGTTTGTACATAGTAGGTAGGCTATTTGCAGATAACCCGTAAAATCTCCCTTTTTCATAGCTAAATGTTGTTGGCAGCCAGCAGGTACTCACAGCAGGTACTCACATTTGAACATTTACGAGTGCGATGCATATATGGTGCGGAGTACTACAACCACGACAGTCGTAAACTGAAACTAAAAACGTCAATGACTCTAAACACGGCAGCTCTTATATTGTCACTTCGGAGCAGAACAAAAAACAACATGTATTAAACAGGGTAGGCTTTCTACCACCTACTCATCTCATTATATATATTTTGAGCCTTGTTTGTCTAAATTTGTTCAGATCTAAAAGTTCTTTTTTATATGATCACAAAATGGTGTGCAAAGTTATCCAAAATGCTTGTTCTTGCTTCAAGGTGGCCTGGTACACTAAGTGCATGCTTATAATTAACATAAAAATCACTTTTGAGAAATTTTTTGAAATGGCCTAAACGTCACCTTTGCTTGTAATGGAGAATACTGATTTTTACTCAAACTCTTCCAAAATAAATGCAATGTACTGTGAATAGCAATGCAATAACACTATCATATTATATACGGATATCACGAAAGCTAGTGATATACACTGTTTTGCATTTTGTTTCACACTATAAAGCTCAAAATGCTGGTTCTTGCTTCAAGGTGACCTGGCACACTAAGTTGTGAGTCCCACCATACGCCTGGGTTAAAGTCAGGGGCTATCTGGTTACTAAGCCGTTCAAAATCCTGTGTGTTGGTCCAATGGAGATAGCTTTGAGGGTTAACTGCTGATCTTGTATGTTATCAGTCAGGGAATAGAATGGACCCAGAGGCTCTGTCTTGTATCTTTGATCTACTATTAAAGCTGCTTTGTTTTAACTTGGACATTGTTTCCTCCTATCTAAACTCCATAAAAGAACACGCAGGAACTGGTGTGAGAACCACCCAGATTCCAACATTTTTCAGAAGCTGAACATTGTATTGTCAGCACGGAATAGCCACGTGAAACAAAACACCCACTGACGCATAAAAGTAAAGTTAGTGCAGTGCAGTTAGATTCTCTTGGCACCGCGGTTTCCTTAAAATGTTTATAATAGGCAGAATATGACGACTTAATACATGTCATTGAGCAACACTCACCACACCACGCTAATGTCTTTGAAAGTAGTTCAGGAAGGTTGCAAATGAGTCATAGCAATGTAGCAAATATTAAGTCCACTAAAAGCACCTATAGCAATCCAAATGTGTTCATTTTCTCTATTTATCTGGTCATACCATAGCTTGTAACCGTAACTGGAGGGCACTGTACACTCCTATGGGAATTATTCACAATTAATTCTATGTGAAATCATCCAAAGGCTCAAAATGGGGTCGAAGACTTTATTATAAACCATTTACATTTTAAATAACAATTTAACAATTGTACCTATCCTATAGCCATTTCTTTTACTAGTGGGAGATTGGTCCCAATAGTCCCATGTGTAGGAGCAGATTTAATGTACAGCAAAAAGTCATTAACAACTCCATGACCAAGATAAGTATTGGTATGTAGATTGCCACAAGCGTACATCATCAGCCTTCCAGTTTACTATGCAAGACAACAAGCAGTAGTAGTAATTCAGAATTTTAGGTGAAGCTATGGCTGGTTTCCAATAACATGGAGAAAGGTAATCAGCAGATGTATAAACACAACCATGTAGCAAATGTATTGGTCACAAACTGTTGATAAGCTGGGGCAATTATTTATGATTTTTGGGGCAATATCTTGTAATCATGCAGTATATGAGCAGATTAACTTGACAAGTGTTAGAGACAGATCATGAGTATGTCTTTCCAGCACATTGGCAACATTTTTTATTTTGGCTATAAATTAAGTTTATAAATCATCTAGAAACCTCAATATTCTTTAAATTACATAAACCCATTACCCCAAGATTTCAAAAAGGACATCTTAAACCTGCAATAGAAACTCCAGGGATAGAGGTGTGCTTTGCATTAAATGTTGAGAAAATGCTTGGTAGAAAAAAAAGATAAAACAGCATATAGATCACAAAAGATTTAAAAAAGAAAAGAAAGAAAGGTTCTTCCAATCTGTCTGCTCGTCTTGACCCCACAGCCTTTGTTTGTCCAGTAAGTCTGATAAACATCCATTAACCTCTGTGACAGAAAGTCTAAATATGTGCCTTGTGTGTTGAGATCAGACACCTGTACATGCCATCATGCCTGCATGAGCAACTCTTGTGCCCACGTCTTGATGGCGGAGGTTGTGTGTTGAAGCATGTTCCATGTGGAGTTGGTAAAAGACACAGCATGGCTCTGTAAGCATGATACAGATACCTCTCCACTGTAAAAGATACAAATAGAAAAAGGTTACATTAGGGCTGTCAGTCAATTAAAAAAATGTAATCGCAATTAATTTCATGCTTTACGTAATTGTGATTAGCAAATCGCTTTGTACCTGTTTCCAAGTGTTATAACAAGCTTCAAGAAAAGAAAAGAAAAAACTATGTAAGCCTCAAAGCTGCAAGGCTACTGGAATCAATGTGTAGGAGAGCGCGGGGACAGATGAAACGGGGGACGAATGAAACACTGCTATTTTCTTGGAGCCCATACACGTGTGCTGTGTATACCGAGTTTATCGTTATAGAAGGAATTGAGGTTTAACTGTCAGGAGTCACTGTCAGGACGAATGAATCAGTCAATTTGTCCCTCTATAACTAACAATGAGCATTTCTTAAGCTCCGCAGTTAATGCAGTTAAGCTGTGTGTGTTACGGCATTCATTAAATCATGTGTCATAGTGAATTAACATAACTAGTTAGAGTGAGAATGAGAATGACAGGCAGAGGTCTGATTGTCCCTGGCTTAAAGGTCTATACAGGCTATGAGGGCATTTCATGACCTCTATTATAGGAATGCTTCAAAGGTGAAGCAAAAACATCTTAATAATAATTATATTTAACTGTAAATAACCCAATATAATTTGAAGCAAAAATGTTTAGTAATTTTCTGATGGTGGAACCGCCGCGGGTGCAGATCTTGGTGGTAATAGCAATTATTCAAACGAGAACTTTGAAGGCACAAGCTATTGAAAACCCCTTGGTCTCCACCGTCAAAGCTGCAGTTCTCGCTGCAGAAGGTGACCAGCTTCTCGTGTGTATGACACGCGAGTGTGTCTTTATCAACGAGCAATGTTTAGGCTAAGGAAATCATCAACACAACATCATTTAAGAAGCCTATTTCTAATGCGTTTACTGTTACTGAACAATAGCATATATTAATCTAATGTAGTTATTGATGTGCACAGTGCATCACGATTGATAATATGCATGTCGTGCAGACTCGAGTTGTTTATGCTATGGTAGTTACTGTATCAAAAGCTAGATTTGCGTGCTAGTCTGAAAGAAAAATCAAAATGATAATCATTCATTGTTAGGCACTATGTTCTAAAAAATATTTATAATAATATTCTAAGATAAAGGACCTAATATATTTGCAGTTACATATTAAGAAATATATTATCAGACAATATCAGTAAAAACAAGAATAGTATAAACAATTTAATCAAGTTTAAACTGTAGTCCTTACTGACGGGGATGAATGAAGTGTGACTTACATTTAAAGTTAAATACACATTTTTACAAAATAGCACCTGGTATTTAGGTCACATTGAATTCATCCCCGCTCTCCCGTACACATGCACTAAAATAACAGCAGTCAATATTCGCCTTCCGATCACTTACATTCTATGCAAGAGAAGGGCCAAATAAAATCCTATGGCAATTGAATTTCGCATCTTCAATTCGTCCAGAGTTCAACAGGTGAACTTTGCTCGAATTCGCTGCTTCAACCAACAGCAAGGACATTGACCCCACATTTCTTTGCGAGGCAGGATGGAATGAAGGAGACTGATTATTGTGGTGTCTAACCTCAGAACTGTCTATCCAGACGGGTTTGTTTTTAATGATAACTACATACACATTTTCCCGTCGAAACCCCCTGCTCTAGTTAAAACCGCTCATGTTATGCACTGTGCACATCAATATCTACATTAGATTAATCCTATTGTTCAGTAACAGTAAACGGATTATAAATAGGCTTCTTAAAATTATGTTGTGTTGATGATTTCCTTAGCCTTAACATTGCTCGTTGATAAAGACACACTCGTGTGTCATACAGAAATCGTAGACTGTAGGTCTGGACGGCGAGGCGGAATTCATGCGCAATATTTACACCTTGAAAACACTGCTGAATATTACCACTTGATTCAAAATCAAACCCATAAAAAAAACTATGTTCAAACCGCGTTTTACCGTTGTATGAGTAATAGCAGTCAGCAGACAGCCTCACGTCAACACAGCTACGTGAAAGTCAGGGCAGGGTGGGCAGTGGCTTGTTGTGATCGTGTTATTCCACATTATTTATGTGGTATTTTCACCTAAGCTTTTCGACTACATTGTGAATACAATTGAATAAAGGTGTGAAATTACTCCTTTAATTAGGGAATGATACTGTTAGGTCAGTACTGAAATATGAACATATTCCATAATCCTAGTGTAACAATTTATATCCACAGACTCAAGAGCCACCAAGAACCAAAATGTTCAATAGGGTCATACGACGTCACAGATCCGATTCAGGGATGTCATCCAACAATGATTCCATGGCTACGTGGTTCTGTGACATTCATAGGTGAAGCTGTACCCAAAATATTTTTTGCCCAAATCAGGGGCTATAAGACAACTCAGTGCCATTGGAAATAGGTAACCCTTGAATTTTTAAATTTGTAAATTATTAAAGACGGGGTCTTCAAGTCAACAACACATGTTCATCCTCACGTCTCGATAAGACCACGGAATTTTCATGGTCCTAGAATATTCCTAAACCAAAAATGGCTCCCAGGGGCCCTGAAAGGTGACAGGGGCCTAAAATTGAATTGGTTGTTCGTCTTGACACCCTGAAAAAAGCCTTCACCCAATTTGAGTGTTTGTACATTTACCAAAATTGCCCAATCCAGAACACGACTCCTATCGATTCGGAGTGTCAGTCCAGGACGTGCCCGGGGACGACATATCCAAGTTTGGAAAGGATCGGACCGCCGGCAATAATAAAACCGCAAGGGTTAGGTTTGAATCTCCAAAATCTGATGCAATAGGTCTCTGACTTGTAGTACCTGAGACTAGTGCTGTACCAAAAAATTATTTTTTTGGTCGATTAATCTATTGATTATTTTTTCGATTAATCGATTATTTTTTCCGATTAATCGGATAACTACATTATTGATAATATAGAAATCCAGTCAATGCCATAGGGTGCTCCCTCAGAATCTGTCACCCAC
>JAODLL010001425.1:0-13160 GCA_026546735.1 Forbesichthys agassizii | reverse complement strand
CTCTCTCTCTCTCTCTCTCTCTCTCTCTCTCTCTCTCTCTCTCTCTCTCTCTCACACACACACACACACTTTCTCTCTCTCTCTCTTTTCTCTCTTTCTCTCTCGGCCGTCCCCTTTCCACCCCCTCAGCCCTCCTCTCTCCTTGGCAGCGGTGTAAAGCATCCATTATAGAGCGATGCATGGGTGTCTGTGTGAGCGCGGGTGAGAGAGGGACTTGGCGCTCGTCCCGCTCCACCTGCAGAGGAAGCTCTGACAGCTGAGTGGTGGCGACTCACCCCCCCCTCCCGTTCTCCTCTGCCCATCTTCACGTCTCCGCCGACCTCCCCTCTCCTCTCACACCTTCACAGCCTCCCCTGTTGTTCCATACAGATTGGACCCATTTCTGTCACACCCCCCCCCCTCCCCTCTTCCCCACACACACACCGCTCTGTAATTCCCTCCCGTCAGCCTCATCTTCCTCTCATCTCTATTACCCGTCTGCCACCTTCTCTCCTCCTCCTCCTTCTCCTCCACGCGCACCACTTTCGCCCGGCACATCTCCTTACATGGAGCCAGAGCAAAATGTTCTTCTTTAAGTGTCCGCAGCGCTGTGCGAGCGAGGCCCGTGGCTCCTCTACTTTGCGTGTTAATCCACGTGGCATTCCGCCCCAGGTGATGGGCTCCGCGTTGCACGGCACCGCGACAAAGCGTTCCGTTGTTTATGCGTTTATTCTCACCAGAGGAAACGGTTGCTTAATTAGCCGGGCCTCTGACCTTGGCAGTTGACCGCGAGAGCTCGGCACGCACCGTGTTTGTTGACAGCTCACCTCCGCGGCCCGCCAGGTCAGCCTTTTAGCGACGCTACATCTGTTAACAGCGCTCAGAGAAAATACTAGTTGGAACGGGAGGAAGGGACAAAAAAAGCAAAGGAAGCACACAATGTTTTTGTATGAAGTGCTGTTTACGTACGGAAAGGGAAAGCTGTGTTATCTGGTGTTTGCTACCATTTTCGTTGTTGTGGTTTAAAATATCAAAACATTTTTGCTATGGAAAAAGTACGCCGGTATCTTCTTGTAATTGTGGTCTGTAGTGAGTTCTTTCTTAGAGGGGAACATTACTGGCTGTTTACCGCCTTGTTTCTTGATTATAGCAACACAACATTCTGTGTACATGCAGGCAGCATGCCGCAATATGTGTATGCACGATGGAGCGAAGAGAGATTCAGACAGATGGGGGCATGGGTGTTTTTCATCATTGTATGATAAAAAAGTGAGTGTGCACTGGAAATTAGTCAGTCAAATCACTTACCTACACAGGGATGCATTATGGTGGCTGGCTCAGTGCGAGTGCCTGTAGCCATTTGACAGATAGAACAACGTGCATACATTAGTGGCATGCATACCATCTGGACCCCTACTGTAGCACCGAAATAATAAATAAAATGATAGAAGTGTACGATGTGTGTGTGTGTGGGTGTGTGTGCATGCATTGCACGTGTGCAACCAAAAGCTGTACGCAAGCCTGCCTACTAAGACACTAAATTCTGGGCAGCAAATGCATTAGCCTTAGCTGTGAAATTTGCATAGTCTGAGTACAGTGAAATCCCCAATGAGATGAACTTGAGCAAACATGCTGACAAGCACAAACCTCTACTATAAAGGGCCAAGATTGTGCAGCCTGACAAAAAGACTAAATCTTTAGCGCTCAAGTCTGCAAGGCTGCAATAGATTTTTAGCGTAGAGAGGTAACATAAGCTATAGATCCTATTCGGTTGTAAAAGAGGGAGACTCACCAAATCCAAATCGAATGCCATTGCTGAAGAACAATATTGCCAATGTGTTACAGGAAGCTCAAAAATGTATCCGGGTTCATACTTCAGATTCACTAAAGCACAGGCACTGTACATTTGCAGATATTAAGGCCCACATACTCTGCTTTTAAATGTCAAGTGCCACTGGGTTATAGATAAAATAGACGTAACTTCAACTGGTTTATCACAAGGCATATTCTCCTTTGACAATACTCATTATTCTTGAATGTGAAAGGACACTTGTGAAAGCTTTTTTGTTTTAAACAACCTGCCTCTACTGCTGTGCATCACATGTTGACTAACACTTATGGTGCACACTAATCTTGATCGATGCCACCACTGTGAACACTATTCACAGCGCAGAAGGTAATGAAATGTAGCAATGCAACACTTCACCGAAATCATCACAGTGATCTTTATGTGCGACGAGCAATTTTATGGCTTCTGTCGTTTACTCTTTGGAATAACGGTGCGGGCAGTTCTTGCGTTCTAAACACAGAGCAGAAACACCACACACACACACACACACACACATACAGGGTAATGTCTTTCCTTGTCCAATGTGCCATTGTTATGGTTCCCGTAGAGCCACTATCTAATTGGAGTCTTGGCTGTTGCGGTGATGCGCTTTCGTCATTTACGAGGAGCGAGACTGACTTTGATTCCCCGTGCATGTGTTTGCGGCTGTTTCGTGGTATGTCCCGGGACTTCTGCTCAACAGTGAGGGCTTCATTAGATATGAATACAAGGGGGCAAGAGAGAGAGAGAGAGAGAGACAGAACAGCTGTTTAGCTAACCACCGTTGTCGTTAGCCAGCCGTATGCCTAACTGCGTAATCCCGTCCCCTAGCTGCTAATAGAATGCTCATTAGCAGAGGGGAGGATGACACAATAGGAAACGGCGGCCATTGGGCTCAATCACACCAGTTTTATCTACTTCTCGTCTCCCTGTGGTCTCTATTAAAGAGCTGCACAGAATAGACCTTCTCTCTGTGGATCAACTACTTTTCCAGCCCATCTTGACCTCCGACCCCAAATTTCCCAGGAAACACAGGCTGGTGGTGGTGTACGGGTACCTGACAGTCTCCTTGGAGACCGCAGCAAACCGCATCGGCTGTAGCGCCACCGCGATACCCTCTGTGTCTCTTCCCTAGCCGAACCGTTTTCCCTCTCCCATATGATTGTATCTCCCCGTGTCCGGACAAGACATGCGTGCAGAGATACGAAAAGATACTGGATTACAAAACCCCAGAGTAGAGATATACCTTCTGCTTTGGGCTCAGAAAATGAAAATGAAAATGGAGAGGCGAGTTAAGATATTGGATGATTTTCTCTCTTGTTTGAAATCCCTCTAAGTTCAATTATTCAAGCATTGTAGTTTGCGTTGCTGTAATTTGACAGGAGCCCGAAAGCACAAGCCCATTTCTCTGTGTCAAAACCGATGAAGCCGGCGAAGAACGGCGGGAAAAGCTGGCAACATCGTGGCATGTATACCACTGTGATTTATCAGACGGTACCCATGGAAACTGCAACGTATCAGCGCCAGAACGGCATCAGAATCACGGCCAAGCAAACTCGTCGCTCGCTAGAAAAGTGCGAGCTACGCTAAGTCAACATTCAAAATGGAGAAACATTTCACCATGGAAATTTTTCTTTAGCGTTTGCCAGTTGCTGACATCTGTCATGTGGAGATTCGGGCAAATGATGTACACGGTGCCAATGGAGGAAGGGGTGGGGGGGGGGTTGCCCGACACAGGCCAACTTGTTGCTCGACTGATGTGACCTATGCTATGAAAACAGCTGTAGACTGGTTTGTCATGTGGTAATGTGTTTGTGAACACAAGGTGAGGGGAATTCTCGCCTGTAACACAAATATCAATAAAAGATGAGCATTATATCGTTCTGAAAATGAAACTGAGTAATAAAATGTAGTGTGTGTGTGTGCGTGTGTGCGTAAGGCGTGTGCGCGTGCGCGTGCGTGCGTGCGCGTGCGTGCGTGTGTGTGTGTGTGCGTGTTAGGGTATGTTTCTCCTGTTGAGCTGAAAGCATTTCCATTAGTATAGAACTGATCTATATTGTTTAAGGTGTAACCTTTACTTTAGCCGTCTATAGTCTGTGACGATTCACACACGGATGGAATTTGTCCAACTGACATCATAATACATGCATAGTAAAATAAACTGAATACATGGCATAAGATTGGCATCTACAGTAACGGATTTTATGATTGATACCTGTAGAATTAAGGCCTGGATACATATGTTATACCCGCACACACATGGAGGCACACACACACACACAAACAAACTCATTTGTATTTATTTCCTTGCTATACTGCACAAACATATGTTGTCTTCAAGTGCTTGTCTGCTTGTCGTAAGATCATATTTCCGAGTTTGGAACTCATAATCACGACTTGTCATGCATTCCGGTCCGTAGCTTAAAATCTATCCCACAGGACAATTAGGTAGCAGTTTCTTTTTTTCTTTTCTTTTTTTTAGAAACATTCAACATATCAGAAACATAGTTGTTATTGCTGATGTTTGCAGTAATAACATTAGGGGACATAAACTTTTTTTTTTTATGAAATCACTTTTTAAAGCATTTGTCATACACCCATTCTATACATGCAACACGCGAAATAAGCATCCATGTATGCCTTGTATTCCTCCATCGCACATATCTCGGCAGCTCGAGCATCATAGAAACATCTGAATGTCCCCCACTAGTAATTATGACTTTGTTTGACCGCTCATGTGCTCGGAAGTCATAAACGCGGTATTTCACGTGCTAAACACAGAGTACACACTCACCCTGCTCCATAGGGCTGGTCTAGCCCCCTTAGATGGATTTTCATTAGGGGTAGTCCTGAGTAAATATTCCCCAAAGCATGGCTCAGCATGTCACACACAGTCATACAAACATACTCTTACACACACACACGCACACACGCACAGACACACATGCACATCATCTCTCTCACACACACACGTCCATGCGTCAATATAATTCCACATACACTCCAGGGGTTTTTATGTGGCTACAGCTGTGTGCCTATTGGCCTTGGCAGCAAAATGATGAAGTGATGGAAAAGCATGGGGGGGATGGGGGCAGACACACACTGCAGTGGAAGGCTTGTTATCATGGGAAAGATAGGTGAAACTAGTAAAAAAGAAAGTGACCTCTGTCACATGGACACGGCCCTTTTTTTTATTCCTTTTCTCCATTTTCTCTCCCAGAGTCTGGTTTGAATGTGTAAGACTGTTAATCTAAGATGTGATCAGTGAGGTGGAATGGCAGCTATTGAGTCCCAGCGATACAGTCCCGGGGAGCACAGCTAAAAGCTCACCTGGCACGCACGTGAGCAACGTGACCATGTAAACAAATCGGCACGGAGAGGCAGACCTTCACCAGAGTTGGGCTACCTGCTTCCCTGGGGCCTCGGCCTGTCGCCTTGCGTTTAACATCCCACACCACCCTTCTGCATACAGGCACAATGGACAGTTCTGAGGCGGTGTTAAGAACTGTCCAGCACCCCCCACCCACCCACCCAACCACCCATCTGGCCTTTTGCGATCTTGACAGAATCGACTGGTAAAAAAAAAAAAGATAAAATGCAGTGCTTTCCATTCTGCCCAAATCAGGGGAGGAGCGGATAGTCTTGTTTTTGGCCGGCTCGGTATAAAATGAGGTTGACACAGTGCCAGGCAGCGAGATGTTTTTTGTCACTCCAATATATTTATTTATTTGTTGTTGGGTTTTTCCCTAGGACTCAGTGTGATGCATTAGCGTTCCAAATGACGGCACAGCAATTGATATTAATTATTTGTCTATTATGGTTTGTGACACTATCAATCTGTTATCAGCTGGCTACGCCAATGACTGGAATTAACTGTCACTTCTCAATATCAGCCAAGTCATCTATGTTTAGAGCTCCTCGAAGGCTTTCATTACAACAGTGTTATTTTAATGACATCCTAATAATTTGTGGCTGGTAACTGCAAGGTTAAGAAAGGTTTTACGATGTCATTTGTGTCTTTGCGGTTAGTATTTAAGCATTGTTAAACTTGATAAGTTATATTACATATAAAAGTTCTTACTTGGAGTAAAGATGAGGTTGTGGTGGTTTAGGGAACAGTGGCAACAGAGGCATATTATAACCTCATACGATTCATGTATATTTGATAGGTTTCGCCAGATGCGGCCCCGAATGTGTGGCAGTGTATTGGAGAGCAATCTTTCCCACCGAGCACAGAGAAATTAGATTTCATCTCAAGTCTCAAATCTAATACACCCGCTTATATTTACTCACAGTTGTGAAGCTTTGTAATGCAATATGAACCTATAGTATACAGAGGATGTGGGGCTGTGCAAAATACAGTTAAACGAAAATGCATTCAGAAAACATTTCCAAATACCATATAAGCCTCTACGCTGTAGCTCTTACTGTTGTTCTTTGACACTGTATGGGGCTAAGCTATTTAGTAGTTGAAGAATGAAACTAAATGATTCACAATCCTATATATAATGGGCTAGTTCCTTTCCTCATTTATGTGTTCAATAGATGTTACATAACCTAAGTATAAGTATGCCTGTTGGATCAGAGTAAGGCTTAAAGAATTGATGGGATGTCTATTAAAGGAAGTCATGGTTGTATTCTGAAACGGTTTGAATGGGTGCATGTCCAAAAACAACCAGCGGTTTAGAGGAATTAACACAAACAGAATGCATCTCTCAGATGTATGCTGTATTATGTGCATTATGTAGAGCCTGGTAAGAGTCAAACACGCAATAAAACCCCAGTTCTAGTGCCTGTATCAGAGATGAAATAGTTGTATGTATGAGTCACCCAGGGCATTCAGATGCATGTGTGTCTCTCACAATGGATGCAAAGTCACAGTTAGCATGCGGAGTGCCTTTTTCCCATGCAAAGAGCCCTGGCCAGCCTTGAATACTCTCAGGGGACAAAGGCACCCAGTGAGGAATTTTAAGTCTTTTTTTTTATATATATATTTTCCCTCCCCCCCCTTCCCTTTCTCGGTTCAGCACAATGAAAATAGATGGCTGCAGCTCAGCATAATGTCTGTTTGTTTTTTTAAGATATATTTTCTACTTAGTAGCACATATAAATGCAAAGTAAGCGCAGACATATGGCTTTCTTTAGGCCAGGCAATGCAAAATAGAAGGATTAATAAATGCTTTATTTAACATCATTTTAATATTACTAAAATATACATCTCAGCGCGTTCATGCATTCCCTAATGCAAATGAAATAAACATTCAAACGGGTTGAATTTGTTTCTTAGGAGAGCGTCGCGTGGTAGTCCCGAGCGTTATTTCAGAAACGCTGTGCAAATAGCTGCCGGTTTCTTTCCAGTCGGCTTCATGCGCTCCAGTCGAATCCGAAACGGGGCTGCGTTGCCGCTGGATGTTCCCCAAGCCATTCTTACACAGCGGAGTCATAACCCAATTGTCTCAACATGCACTTATAGTAAGTGGCTGACTGGCTGACGCGCCTGCGCTACAGTAAATGACAGGACGGGAGTGAGCGCGGCGTATATGAGCCGTGATGCAGGGCAGGCACACAGTGTGCACTGTTGGGGATGGGCTGTTGTGACAGGGCTGCTAGCTCGGCTCTGTGCGCCTGTTCCTAGCGCACGCCGGATAACCCTGCAGACATACACGCCACACAAAGGACACGAGCGCACGCACACACACACACATGCAGCACAGGTGCACGCCGGCAGTTGCGCAAGGACGCACGCATGTTTTAACGATTGGAAGGTGGAAGCACTTTTCTGCACAGAAATACACACATGCGCGCGCGGACACGCACATCTATGTATGTGTGTGTGTATATACTGTATATATATGCGTAGATACACCCACACACACAGCAAGCACACGGCCCATTCAGCAGGTGATTCCACAGAGTGATGGGATGATATCTGCAGCCCCAGTCTTATCCTGCACCTGAGCTTCGCTCTTCAATCTTTAATGTGCGCCCAGCCCAGCGACACGGAGGGATGGACACATCCGTCCTATTTCTGTCCACTGTTTGCATGTCAACCTACACCCCCACCCCCCTTCCCCTGCCACACACAGCCCTCATGGCTCATGGGGCTGACGCTACGTTGGCCACAGCCAGTGGGAAGATGTCTCCACAGCCCGCCACTGTTCATGCCCCGCTACCACGCTGTATATACTGTACCCCTGGGTGGCCACTGACCCTAAAGCCCCAGACACACGCGAGCCAACCGCTCGTCCCACATCGCTTTGAAGCTGAATTTTGTTTGCTTGTTTACATCCCAGGCTTTGGTTGCCTAGGTATCCCTCTCTAGTATATTTCAAAAGCCGAAATGTTAGTCTTCCGGTCAAGTCAACGATATCCTTAGCTCCCATTGGTAGTCTACAACTAGTTTTTAGTAGAATAGAGTTGTATTAGTAGAATTAGTTTTACTCCGCACCCGGCCATTTCGCCTGTCGTCGATTCAAGTCACTGAATCTCATTGACGCTCCATAGTCCCTGGTCGCTACATTGATTCTAGTCTCTTGCAGTGTGTCCAGGGCTTAAGGAGATGCTATCAAGCAGAGCCTTTCCAACAGCAAGAGCAGTACGATTTGCAGTCAGAATGCCTGCAAATTCAATATTATTTATTTATGTATTTATTTGGTTATTTATTTAATACCCCCACCATCACCCCCACTGCCCATCCAAGTCCATTAGCAGTGTATTGCATTGTGTGAAGTGTTGCTGGTTGCTGGTGTGCCTGGTTAGTGGGGGGATATGTTTCTGCCTACAGTGTGCCCTGCATGCAGCTCCTAATGAGCCTCCTGATTGGTCTGGCAAGAAATCTCTATGTGTGTGTGTGTGTGTGTTTGTGTGTGTGCGTGCATGTGTGCATTTGCACATACAGGTGGGTTGGTGCAGTTTATTATTACACACAATGCTTTATTCTTTTTCCCATGGGCTGTACGGGAAAAACACCTGAATTTACATGGGCAATGTATTACCACCAGTGGTTTATTATATCACATTGGCTTGTGTAACATACCATGTGCTAGCATGAAATGCAATGCAATTCATTTTTCATTTTATGGTTATTTATTCGTGAACTACGGGACATTGTGTGCCACGAAGCTGTTCGTTAAGTGCATGCACACGGCTCGCCTTTATATCTGAGCTGCAACACGCCCTGCGGTGCACGCAGTGAGTTTCAAATGGACTTCGGAGACGGGTAGAGTACTATAGGATGCCGAATAAGGGTCAGGGTAAACAGTGGCTGGCACACACCCATCTCTTGCTTTCAGCACGGATGTGTGCATCCATGCCCCCCCCTCCCTCTCTTCCCCTCTATCTCCCTTCTCCATTCTCTCCCCCACTCTGCCGTCCTCCGGGGGAAGTCCCTACACCCTGGCGATAATTTGTCTGTCACAAATGCAACCGTACCCCGCACGTGTCTTCTCCTGCCCCCCCCCCCCCCCAACCCCCCCCGAAAACGGAGACGAGGGGGGGAGAGAGAGAAAAAAGAAGGCGCTACGGCAGTCCCAACTGGCTGTCACAGGCAAGATGTCACCCAGAATAGATGCTGCCCATTCCTACACATTTCTTGGCTCAATTGTCATATTTGTGAGAATGTTTTTCTTTTTCCTTTGTTTTGTTCGTCTTCATTTTCTTTCCTATATGCAGTATACAGTATACTCTACTGTATATATATATATATATAAATTAATATTTATATATATATATATATTTTTATTTTATTTTTTTATTTTTTTTACCCTGCCACTATAGTCATTTTTCACTGATGATTCATACTATGGGTCTGTCTTCCTCCATATTGATGCTCAATATGTAAAACCTGACTATGTGTAGAATGAGTGTGGAGCAGGAAATAAATAGTATAAAAATATATATATATATACATACGCTGCATGTTTGTATACATTATAGTGTACAGTACACTAGAGGGTTAAGCGAGCACTACCGTTTCTCCCTTGCAGAATAACTACTTTTCATGGAAGCTAAAAAGGCTAATCGTTTCCCCTTCCTTGCGCTGATATGAAATGTGCTTGTAGATACCAAGGAGAGAGAAGTAGAAATCAGAAAACATCTTTAACGACTTGTCTCATCTAATGAGATTAGCAGAGCCTCTTACACAGTCGTGACACGGGAGAGACACACACAGATAAACCTGTAATAACTAATTATTCTTCCAAATTCCACACCCACACCTAACCAAGGGCTCGCTGATAGCATGTGTTGTCGTCGTTGAGGACGTACAAATGCGGACACGTGCCGCTATGACACAGAGGATGGCAGTAGCCAACGGTGGCAAAATAAGCTCTGCTGTTAGAAGACCCTTGTGCCATATACATATATGAAAATATACTGTGAATGAATAGTACAGTATGTGTAGGCATAGGTGTGTGTGTGTGTGTGTGTGTGTGTGTGCAAGTTCTGCTGGCAAGTCAAGTTCCAATGGTTGAAAATGCATCATCATTCTAGTCATAACCTTCTGTAAAATCCTAGACTCATGCATAAATATACATATATGTTCATTTTAAATTTGAGAAGGAATACAACAGGGAATAGCTACAGGCAGTAAGAGAATTTTAGCATATAAGATCACAATCAACACTTTATAGTTGTTATGCTCTTGAAGAACCTCCTCATATGTAATCGTTTTCTGGCTGACAGAACCCCCACTTAAAGGTTTATTACCGATCAGATAAATCCATTCAACACTATAATTTGATTCTCACATGACAGCCAATACAAAAGTCAATGTGTGTTATTCACTTAGACCCTATAGTTTAAAGTTGGGTATTAAAACAAATTGCACCTGGCTTACAAATGATGATTTGTGTATATTTATTTTGTTTTTATAGTTATTTTGTGTACATTTAAAAGCACCATTACATCATTTCAGAATGATTTAATCTGCATTCTTGTAGATGACACATTTAACCAGATGAAAAACAAGCACATACAGTACATTGGCTTGATTATTACTTGACACCGGTCGCAATGCACACTCCTGTGCTAAGCCAGACGAGCTAGTTCAAGGAGGAGCCGCGTGCGTGTGCACAGGCCGAGGAGGCGGGCGTGCACGTGATGACCAAGTGTGTGGTATTGACCAGTGGGTGTCACGTTGTGATTAGTAGGAGATACCACACTCGGCGAGCCACAGCAACACATCGATCCCCGGGAACCTGGCCTGTCAATGGGGTCAGTGTTAGCCCTCCGTCCATGCGCCTCCCCTCCAGTATATAGTGTTGCATTTAATCTTGTCCCGCTTACTTGCACTTGCAACGTTCCAACCCACTCCTTTGCTGCGTTGTCTTTGCCCTCCTCCGCCTCCTCCTGCTCCTCCACACCTGCTCCTCTCCACACTCACGGATCAAACTATTTATCTGGCCTAAGCCACAGCCTGCAGGCATCTATGCAGCCTCGTACCGTGGCTGTAGCAGAGAGTCCTGGAGCTTCAAACAGCATCACACAAGGCTAACATGAGGCCTGCCATGCACTGATAGAAGAAAACACAGGCCCCTGAGACGTTGTTTTTTTACATAGACGCGCTGAACCATCGACAGGACCCCCCTCCTGTGCCTCCGACCCTGCTGCGCTTGACATAAGCAATGCTGCGACGCTACATGTCCTCTTATAGCGCCGGAGTTTGTAGCTAGCAGGCAAGACAGCATATGTTTGTGTTCATGCAAATGAAAACCTTCAGATCTATCATGAGATCAAGTACATTAGGGTTGGAAGCTACTGTAATTGCAAACCTAGGTACTGCAGCAAAGAGGGTTGTAGACACATATGAAACAAATGAGTAGGATGAAACACGGTGTGGGCCAGCTGATGTCACATTGCATTGTTAACGCTTCACGGAAAGAGGAGTTTATTGAATGACGCATTGTGGTATATGTTGTAACACATGCACAAACACATTATCTGCTTACTGTGTAGGCCACCATGCCAATTAATCTACGGAAGCACCTCTGTCTTTGTAACCACCATGTGCCCTTTCTGAACGCGGTAGCGTCGATTTCATGTACAGTAAATGAGTCCAGTGCCAGATATCAAGTTTAAATGGAACGGAAAGACATGGTATGGAGCCCCCCGCCAGACCAACGTCCAATATCGAAATTTCGAAAGCGCGATTGCACCAGATGCGTCCGTGTTCAAATGCAGACAACCTCTGGTAAGCTGTAACCATGGAGACAGCAGCATTAACCCTGTGATGTGGCCGCGGCCGTACAATATTAGACTCATTTCATAAGCATTTATCTGGCGTCAAATAATTTGGGGGATGTTTTTTTTTTTTTTTTAGCTTGAGCCGGCAATGTCTAGTAAGAAGGGGGTTTGGGGGGGTAGGGGCACATAATACCAGAGCAGCTGCCTGCCTTACAGTGAGAGCTGAGAAGAACAGCGGTATAAAATAAGACGGTGAAAGGTAAAGAGGTCGAGATCTCTTGAGCCAAATGTAGCGGGCGCATAAGCCACATTTATTGAGTTTGTCCAGCTGAGTGCTAGCCTAGTTTGAGTGTGCGTGTGCGCACATGCGCGTGTCTTGGATAGTCTGTGGAGATCTGCCTACTGTGAGGAGATGGCGGAGGTAAGACGGCTCAGAGGACTCAGGCTCCACTGAACGCAGGCTTATGTCTAATAATCAGCAGGCAGGGACTGTGTTCAGTCCCGTGGAGAGAGCGTGCGAGAGAGAGAGAGAGAGAGAGAGAGAGAGAGAGAGAGAGAGAGAGAGAGAGAGGGAGAGAAGTTTGAGGTGGTATAGGAAAAGCAAGTACGTGATGCAGTGGCGCTGTGTAGTTGCAGAGAAGAAGTGGAGCCGGGGAAGGGGGGGGGGGGGGAAGAGAAGTCCCTGTGGCCACATTATTGCTCTTGCAAAGCATGGCTTTCATGTGTATGGGAAGGAAGAATTCTGATAAGAGCTGCTTTACATAATTTTCACGCCTATTAGCCGAGTCACGTGGAGTGCTATCAGTAATATGAATCCCCGACCTGAGGAAAAAAATAATAAAAACGTTTGTATTGGCCGGTATAAATTCTCAAGGTCATCTGGCAACGCTAAAACCAAGCCTGCTCTCCTATTTGCAAGATTTTGATGTTTTGTGTTTTCGGTGGATGACATTGCTAAGGTTGTAAGCATTTTGTTGGATGAGTTTACAGTCGCATATATCACAGCAGCAGACTGGTAAAACTCACTGCTAATGCTTCAGTGGTTTTTGCCAGCTGTTCCATATTGCAAGGAAGAACCATTTATGGCACCCAGCGACACAACAACAGCATTCTAAACATAGACACGCGTAGGCCTACATTTACATATAATATACTGTATATATATATATAT
>JAODLL010001424.1:0-13161 GCA_026546735.1 Forbesichthys agassizii | reverse complement strand
TAAACAGTATATATATAAAGACAGTATATAAATATATAAAATATATATATATATATAAATATATCAAATCAGTATATTTATATATACACAAATCAAAGGTAACAAACACAATCAATTACAATTATTTTACAACAAAGTACATTTAAAGGGTCACTCCTTTAGTGACGCTGGAACCCCAATCAGGTAGATTGTTTGGAAACATAACTGCTCGAGCATAGGAGGGGCACGCCTCTTCCATCCAACAACAATTCTGATGGGTTGAACCCAGTGCATGAGTAAATTCCTCCCACACCTGAGCCACACCTAAGTATTTGGGGCTCCACGTGTGCTGACAAATGGTATTTTAAAATATGGATTTGAAGCATTAATCTATTCTGGTTACTGGGAATGCATTTTGTTACAGTAATTTGAGCTTTCCTTTAGCTTTTAATAGTGGATAACAGCCATATCCAAAATTATCAAATTTTTCTGTTCCTCAAACTCCAACCTAACAACACCACACAAACTTTCTCTTGACTTTCTTGCTTCCCTAGGCCAAAATCAGTATTATTTTTCCACCATTGTCCCCGGGCCTGTTCTGGCTTTTTATCTCCATAATCCAGGTCATATTCTAAGATCCTTACCCCAGCAATGAGCTCAGTTGTTGGGTTTAGGTCCAACCCAACTCTTGGGAGGTCCAACAGCTCTCCCAGATCCCTTGCAGAAATATTTTTGGAGAATTATTTTAAATTGTACTGTCCCAGTCCGTGAGATGATTAGGGGTCATTGTAGAGCAGTTTATATTGAGTAAAATTTTGTTTTGGAGAGGTGGTCCCTTGTGTGAAAGAACGAGCAAAGAACAATGTGGAGAGAAAATGAATACCTAACAAAATTGTACAATACACAAACAGAAGAAAATAATTATGTGGTTATTTTCTAATAACTTGTTTGCCAAGGACAGCTCATGTTGATCAATGACATCAACATGTATGCCTCTAAAATCTGCTATAATTATTAAAGGTGCAGTTAGCAATTCTAATCAAATACAAAAATGTTTTTTCCAAATTCAGAAAATATCTCTTCAATCAGATTTAGTGAATCTCAGTCTGCTAGCTGTCTATTCTGGGTGCACTGAAAGAAAACATGGTGTTCTACAGAGACTTGGTTCTACACAAGGTGGATATCAGGATGGTGTCGCAAAGTCTCACAGCTTCATTTTAATTTTGCCATGAGAATCAAAGCCAGGAAGGTCTGTAAAGCCTAGAAATCATTTCAAATGTGTCCGAGTAGCAACTGAACCAATCAGCATCATATTGATAACTACGGGCGTGGTTTAGGTGTGTGGCGTGGTTTACTGTAGGTTTGTCGACAGGAGAAACGACCAGATGGTTCAGCCAATCAACTGCCAAGTATTTTTTGAAAGTGTATGCCCTTTACAAACAGTTTCAATGGACGGCTATTCAGATGGAGTTGTGACTAACAATTCATCTGCCATGTTAGGTGATACCAAGCAGACTCAGCCACATAAAACAGTCCCAGCCTTGGCATTGGCCAATGTGAGAGGCGGAACTTCAGAGACAGCATTTAAGGGAGAAGTTATTTGATTGGAAGTTGAGTTCAAATATCAATTTCTCTTTCTTCACCGTTTGTGAACATGCAGAATTAATTTAAAACAATTACATTGTTGGAGGGGGCGTTTGACGGATCCACACAGCTTTGCTATGTGCATGATTGTAGATATAGGCTATGTGTATACAATTATTCCATCGAAAAGTTATTTTGGATTAACGGCAACTATGGCATATCAGGGCTAACCCACCTGTGTCTGTGTGTTCCTGTATCCCTGAAGAGTCCTCCACCTCCATGTTGACTTTATCTGCTCTGAGTCCAACTAACCCTGATTAGATGATAAGTGAGCATGCTGATTGGCTAGTCAGTGGGCAACGTGCAGCCAATCAGTCTTTCAGGTGTGTTGAGTAAAAATGTACATCCAGGCAAATACAGTGTTGCAAACATGTAAATTCATTGTCACATCTTTAAATTCAGTGTTGCAAACTTGTAACTAGAATGTTGCATACAAAAGTATATATGCAAAATTTTGTGAGTCCATCAAAAAACCTTTGCAAAATTTTTTCACACATTTTGCAAAACATTTCTACAGATTATTTATGATTTTATCCTATAGGCCACGCTTCATTGGGAAGTTTGCAGTCATTGCCTTTTACTGGGCGTAGACCTTTGGTTAATTTTAAAACTTTTCGGCAGAATTTAACCAATCGCTGTTGCTTCAACTGTTTTATTGCCTCATATTTCTCTACCACTATTTAAACACGCATGACTTCAATGTCATCTCACTAACACACCCTGATTGGTCTGCCAGCACGGTGGCTGTGCGAACACTAATGCGATAAGTGTTTCCACACTGTAATCTCAACTAATTAAATTGAGTTGAGAGTAATAGTTGGGCGGAGCCAGGCTACAATGGTGGTGCAACTTTAGTAGTTCCACTCAAACATGGGATTTTAATGGTGTGTGGAAATGCTAATTCTGCTCATGAAATACTGAAAGCCAAATCTTACCCAACCCATTTGAGTAACCTTAAAAGTAAAGCTATACAATATTACGCGATAGTAAGCTAATACACTTATTTTCAAGTTCACAAAATGTCTCCATGCAGCTGCTAGCTAAACGTTCTCTGTGCAAGATAGAAAATAATCAGGTACTTCTACACAGCCCCGATTCTGTAAATAGGAACACAAACAACGTGGTGCAGACCACACAAAACAACAATATCCTAGCCTTTGCAATGCTTTTCCAATGTGTAGGGCGGAGCTCCTGAAAACATTTAAGGGAGAGGTGTTTTTATTTTGATTTGAGTTCAAATTCAGCAAGCGTTTTTTGATAAATACTTACTATACGTAAGGCAGTGTCGCCCTTTCATATAATTGCTTTATCTTAATTTTACAGTGAAATTGATAATATATATTAAATAAAGTTATCTCTCTCTCTCTCTCTCTCTCTCTCTCTCTCTCTCTCTCTCTCTCATTATCTTGTCAGCATGAGGTCATCTTCTGTTCCAAGCTGAATGATGTAATTTCCTTCATAAGCAGCCTTCCTCCATATCAGCTGAGCTCCTATTGAATCTGTTCCACTGATTCTTAACTAATGCTGATGCTTCTATACATTTCCAAAATATGCTTACTTTGTCATAGTAAAATGAATTGTTTCACCCCTGAAACTGATTCTTGGAAATCGATAATTTAGTTGTCTGAGGGCAGTAAATAGTCTGGCAACAAATTGATAGAGAGAAGCATATGCTTCATTGTTTACTAAGTTAGGTACGTTTACATCATAAAATAATTGAATATAGGCTTTATAGTAATTGTCAATGTTCGACTAATGTTTGACTAATGTTCGACTAAGTTTTTATGCTAAACCCATCCCAGCATTTTTGGAAATATTTTAAGGCCTATGTGTAGCTGTATGTTAGTTGATGTACAGTATGTATACTGAGATTGTGCCATTGAGATATCAGCCTATAACATTACCAAATTAAATCTTAACTGTAACACAGCCAAGATTTACCAATTAGGGCTTAACTGTGCTTCATAGTATTTTAATAACTTTGATTAGGTTGGGGATTAGCATTACACTAGTTTGTATTTTGTAAACCAATGTATATGGACCTCTGAAACACTTGAGATAACACAGGCAGTTTACTATTTTAGAACTCCACCTGCATTGAGTATTGCCATATTAGCAAAACAATTCCTTGTGGAGCACTAGTGGAGCTTAGACAATGAATACCACGTGTATTCACCTTCAGTAAAGGTTAAGGTAAGGTAAAGTAAACAACTGTGAACCCTGAGCAGTTTTTATGGATTAGGTGCAGCTGCAGCTTGCCTGTAACAACAAGGGTTGGGATGTTTAATTCAGCCAAAAGAGCCACAATCTAGATGAACTTTATTTAGTTTTCTACTCCGTTTTTTGTCTTTTCTTTTGCTTAAGGGGGAAAAACAAATCACTTCTCCAGCCGCTCCTCACTCCATGACTCCCATGGATGATGGGGTTGATATGGGTTCAGAGGAGTTTACAACCACACACCCCAGATGTTTTAACAGTTAAAACTCCACCACATGCTATCAGTTCAGCCACTATGTGGGAAAGCCCCTGTAGGAAGAATGATAGAATTCCCAGCGTACGACTGCCACAGCTTAATGCACAAGGGTGCGACTGGAAAATAGGCAAATGTTGCAGGAACTGAAAACACTATACCAAAAGGAGTTATCTCATGAGACATTTTTCAGACACCTGATATTTTAATGTGCTAAGGCACAGAGCTTGATGTACGAGTGGCTGTTTCTGTAACCTGAGATTAAAAGGATTTCAACTGATATCTAAATTCAAAAGGTCTTAGAAGTCATACAATACATTCACACGTCTCATGGCACTGCTAATATAAGTCAAAACTCCCTCTGAAATCAGAAACAAATAGTGGTCAGCAGTTTTTAGTTGTGTTATCAGCTTGACATTATGAGGGAGACACCTCCCAGCATAATGCCATAGTTCCTGCTTCAAAACGAACAGACGGGGCCCTGGAAAAGGGTGGGGATTTATAAAGAAGAAATCCAGCTATTTGTTTTTGAAAACAATGGAAACTTTGATGGCTGCAATGTTTAAAGCGTTGGTTTATCTGTAGTTTGTCATGTCATGTAAACGCTACCCAGAAAAGCTACTGTAAACCTCATTTTAGGAAACATTGCCATAGAGTTGGTGACAATCTATCGACGTATACCTACAGTACAACAAATTAATTTGATATAGGTAACTTGGTTAAAGGTACTGTATCACAAGTGATACAGTACTTTCCAAATCACTGCAAGAGTGATTTTGCCTGGTGTTTATATAGACAGTTTTGAAAATGTCCAGTATCATAAGAATGTGTGCAAATATTTTAAATTCACCAATTCAGACCATGGCATTGAGCAGTAATCCTGTTTTGCCTGCCCCGGACTGTTGAGAGGTACTGCTTTTAGCTGAAGTAATAACAAACATGTCCATGTTTGTACAATATATGCAAACCTGTTTTTGCTCAACCATACCCTCTTGTGGCCATAAATACACACTTTAATTAAAAAAATAATAGAAGATTACATCATCTCTATCACCTCATCAAGGCTGAGAGCTTAAACATAACAACTGCCAGAATGGTTGCTCTGATAATCTATTTGGCTGCCATTATGTTGCTGGTTACTCTAATTTTAAAAGCCCTTCTAGATAGATGACATCATTCTCTTGCTCCATAACTCACTAGCCTGACATTGACAGAGGAAGGGGGCCTGGAAAACAGTTTTCCTTAATGATGTGAAGTATTGTCCTCTTAGCAGTAACTGTCAGCTGTTCTGGTCTCGCAAGAAAGAAACCTGCAGTGAGGATGACATCATTCTCGTGGATGAGGAATATAACTGGCACCCATAATTCTGCAGCAGAAAACCTGACAGGTCTGGTACTGGAAAACATGTGGAAAACAATGGAAACTTTTGGCCTTTCTGCAGGACTCATCAGCTGTTTGGCAGTTCCAGCAACAGATGGAGGAAACCACAGAGTGTTTGCTTGCCAGAGAAACGCTCCTTGAACTGTGGCTGCATGGGTTTACCCCGCCTCATAAGCGACTGTCACTGTTCTCATCGATATGCTCCAAGTATGTTATTACAAACAGTCTGAGGGGTGGGTTCAGTCTGCCCTTAAATTCCATCTATGTCACAAATTATAAATGAGTGTAATGCTGAGAAAATAGGACAGTAGGAAAAGCAGGTCCTGGCAAATGTCACATTAAAGGCGAAAGACAACCTGGCCTATTTCAACTAAAACATATGTATTCAAGAGTGTTAATCCTTCTCCGCCCCCTCCAAATGCTTTAGATTTAAGTACATTCTTTTTTTTTTGAGAGCATGTGGTGGATCTCTCTCCAATTCTTGTGAGAGTGGTCATCTGGAATTTAACTAGAGGCTGGAGCAATGCAGGCTGAGTGATTATGATCCAGTGGGTGCAAGCACATCTAGCCAAACCATGTTGCTTCTTTTGGCTATGTGGCCTAAAACGACAGAAGGAATATCTATGATGATGTACCTGTTGGTTTTTGCCAGTGGAAAAGACTGGTGTACTATATTATTACAATTGTATACATTTGTATACAAACACTTAGTGTAGAGTTTTGGTTTACAGATTAATGTAAGGGTATGTATGTATGTGTATATGTATGTCTTAATATGCATTCCATCATTGTGTGTGCGTTTGTGCTTGCATGTGTGTGTGTGTGTGTGTGTGTGTGTGTGTGTGTGTGTGTGTGCGGCATTTCACCTCCAAAGTTACTTCATGTCATTTTTATTGAGATGAGGTTGTTATAATCAGAAAACATAGAAAGTGCCTGCCAGCTCACTTATATTACATGATTTATGAGCATGCATACAGTGTGTCCATGCATGCATTTGTGTGTGTGTGTGTGTGCGTGACAGATGCAAAGCTAGTACATCAACAATGTGTTGTTAGCAATAAATGTATTCCCCAAATACCACATTTCCACTAAAAGCAACACAAGCCCATATACAAGTAAGAACAAGAGTTACATGATTGTAACAAACACTGGAACACGCCATGTTTTTATGCTTTCATTATATTTTGTCTATTGACTGTGGAATTCCAGTGTTACAATGTCAAATGCATTGATTTGTAATATACGGTACATGTCTGGTACTTGTTTAGATGTGATGATACTCCTAGCCTGGTAAAACCATGCCAGGACTGGGAGCTTGCTTTATGGCTGCTGTGGTGGCCAACAATGGTACTGCAGCCAATCACTTTTTAGATCATAAAGCCCAATTAGCGTCCAGGTGGGGAGTTGGATTGGTGTTGTCAGTCAGTGCCTGTGTTCGGAAAATAGTCCCCATGTGGGGCTTGTTCTGATTGGTTTATGGTGGTCCAATGGTGTTAGCTGTCCATTCTCTCTGGTATCAACTTGTTTGATGTGTAACTAATTCTGAGATCCGACGTAACTGGAACATACGGCAAGCCGTTGCCATAGGAATGTGCCATAGGAATGTGCCATAAGGGGTTGTGTTTTTGTTTTGTTTTTGGGAGGTGCTGATACGGTGCGGTGTGGTGCAAAAAAAATGAAATGTTCTGATTCAACTGAATATTGGTAGGGACAACTTAATGTTATTTTGAAATTGGTAGGGACACGTCCATAGCATCCCGACCTAAACCTATGCCCATGCCATATTGGCACTAACTAATGACAAATAACATTTGACTGATATGGCAAATTAATGTAAAAGAAAATGTTTTTATTGGGCTGGGCTTTTATTTATTTTTTTATTGTAATTGTAATTTTGTAATTTTTTATGATCTCTTTGTTATTTTACACTCTCTATGCATCGCCTATGCGGAAATGGTTCGTCGGATATTGGTTCGTCTCCAGTGAGTCACTGCTTTAAACCACATGTCCTCCTCGATCGCAGATGGTTAAGAACCACTGCCATAAACGATGATTGCATTTGCAGCCTGAATCACTTAAATCAGCTTATATTTAATTACAGGCTGGGATATAAAATGGTTTCGAATGCCCCACAAGGACAGGTCTGTTTTTAACGTACACTCACTGATGGTGAGCGTGAAGTTGACTAACTCTATCCTTGTACATGTACCCGGTTCTTAGGCTCATGTCTGTGGCATTATTTGTGGTCATTCGGTGACTGACTCAGCTCTTTAAACTATTATACCATCACACAGCACACCATCATAGTCATTAGAATTAAATGAGCCAGCCACAGATAAAAGATAGCCAACGAGCTAAAATACCGTGGTATACATCGTACTGTAGATTGAACATCTATACGTTCAGCTGCTGTCAGTCTGATTTTGTAATTATGTTTTAATTGAATGAATAATTGTAAAATCGTTTTATTCACATTTAAATGAAATGAGGACACATGGTGTGTCACAGTGGTTCCTTGTGGGTGTGTCTAGTTGGTAGCATGCTAGCTGTTAGATATATATATAAGAAAGTCTCTGTGGTTTTTCTGTCTCAACCAATGTAGTCCAATTGATCATGATGATCAGCTATGGGTTTCATAAGCAACAATAATTGAAACCTCCCTATCTGTATTCTATTACATGACGCTATACTGTACCACAGCATACCATTATTGGTGTACTTAATTATATTAAGTTGGGTGGAATGACTCTATAATGTAATCAACATGACTTAACTTATTTGTGTTGTCAGTAAGGCTACAGTGAGGTCGAGCATAGAGCATGTAAATACCATTGACAGTAGTGTTTGGGAGTACAGATTGCTTCCAGAGAGGTGAGAGCACATGTTTAGTGTGCAGTGAGTGTTGTATATGTCTAGTAATGTTAGAGCTTGTCTGGACTGGAGATGGTCTGTTGGACACTAGTGAATATTATATGTGTGTAGAGTAGGAGTAAAACACTGCTAAAGACACTTAAAGTAACTTGGCATATAAATCAGTTAATAAATAAAGTTTGTGGTGCAATTCCCCTATAGGCATAAACACATTTAGCAATGAGCTGCCACTCTGACTCTGGTTAAAAGGTAGACCTAGCATAGGAATGACTAAACCAGATCCTCATCCCAAAGTGGAGAAAAAAACCTAAGGACTAAACAATGGAACGTGTGTTGGGACATGTTGACTTAAGCATAGGGATTTTGCTCTGGTGAGTGATTGACAGCTAATTTTTGGTCCAGTGACTTTAACCACGCCTGGATTTACACTGGAACAGGCGTAATATATATGCGGTACATATCTGGGCTTGAATGACGCACATACCCACACGCACGCACACACAGACACACGCTGGGAGCAATGTCTTGGCCATCCTGTGGCGTGACAATGTTTCCCGTTAAGCGTGCTGCCATTAAAAACGCCGTCGAGCTACAACTTGATCAGCATTGTGACTCCAAACAGGCTGGGTTATTGCCCTAATTAAGACATAATAAGCCCCTATTAATTAACCATGGGCCTCGTTAGACAGTTCATTAAGTCTTTTCATTCTTTTATTCATTGGTTAACTACGATTTCCTCCCCTCTCCTTTCTTCACAGAGAATAAAGACCTGATGAGGTCTGGAAGATCATGACCCTAATTGTCTCCAAGACAGTAGGTTTAATTAACACAGGAGGAATCCTCACTGGCCCCAGACCTCTACAGTGGGGAATATCGAAGGGGACTGCATGTCACTTGGTAAGCTGATAACATTTGAGAATAGGCACTTAACTATTCTATTTGTGGTGTAACAAGACATTTTCACTATTCGCTTGGACCTGCAGTTCATGAGTCTAAACAACTCTCATGTGTTTTGTTTTGACATGACACAAATGTATTTCTGGACATTTCTGGAACGTGTGCTTTATTGCTTTCTCTTTTCAGGTCACTCGACCATACAGGCTTTTTTTTTTAGCTTAATATTGACAACACATTTGAAAACACAAATGGTAACATTGATAGTTGCCAATGATAATGGTGTTGGGTCTGTTAAATCGTGTGTGTGTGTGTGTGTGTGTGTGCGCGTGCGTGCGTGCGTGTGTGCGTGCGCGTATGTGTGTACAGTATGTGTGTGCGGCGGTAAAGCTGAGAAATGCAGTGATAACTCCAATGAAATATAAACCTGATTGACTGACTGAGCTATGTGTGTGTCTTTGCATGTGTGAGTTTATGTTTGCTGCCTGTAGAGGTGACAGGTGTTCCTCGCAGACCTGGGCAGAGATGAAGTGTGGTACCCAGATAAACCTAGTGTGTGTGTATGTGTGTGTGTCTGTGAGAGACAGAGAGAGAGAGAGGGGGGGGGGTGGGGGCCCTTTCTCTTTAGAAGACTGACGAGCTGTCCTTCAGCTGTCTGCTGTCCGTACGATTGTGTGTGTATGCTTCAGGGTCTCCTTGGACGCTCAGTCATTAAGTGATTGAGTTTCCACAATGTTCACCAGATGCTCGAACCCCAGGGTTCTCCTCTCTCTCTACGCCCCCTCCTTTCCTCTCCCCTTGTCACTCTAACCGTACCTCTCCTCTGCCATTCTTTCTCATTTATTCTTCTCTCACACGCACACACGCACACTCACACACACACACAGGCCAACGAACACATCAGATGTTGCATTACACACTTTGATCTTCTAGTTACTTGCAGAAGCACCTACACCTTCCGGCAGAGAAATGAAACTAGTACAGTTTACCAGCAATTACCAGATGGTATATTCTTATTTCCTAGCCATGCACAAAGGTTGCTAGTGAGTTTACTGTTCACTTTTTGTGTTCTTTTCTGTAATGTGTGTGACAACAGGGCATTAAAAAAACAGGTCGCAAGAGCACTCTGGCCACCTACTGGCACAAAACAGACATTGCACATTGCACACATAATACCACGTTTGAACAAATGTAAAAATATGATTTAATTTGTGTAATTGTGTTGGTTTACATTTCATACAGCCTGGCACATGGAAGACAGAGAGTGCCTTACAATTAAAAGATAGGCTCTGAACCCACAACATTGGGGTGTGCACACATTCTTTTCTGCACAACTACCCATGTACCCTGTTAGCCGTGCATTGTAATTGCCTCTATAAGTAGCTGTAGTCGGTTTAATGAAAGCAATCAAGGACAATTACAGGACATGGGTCACCAGCCTCTGTGGCAGAGCTGGACACCAGCAGAGCCAAAACTTACACAACAAAAAAAAAGAAACTACATACTACAGTATTTTAGTACACATTGTCATGTGAACATTTATACACAAAAGGCACCCACACATTTCCTGTGTGTGTGTGTGTGTGTGTGTGTCAGTCTGTCTTTTCATACTGTTCAGCTAGGAGAGGAAGTGTGGGGTCTAATGACTTTTCCTATGCGTCACAGACATGTGCGTAGCAGACAGCAAGGTTCATGTTAGCGGAGCTGCGCATATATTTAGCAGTTTATATCTCAACATGCTATGTGCGTGATTGTTTTAAGTTGAGGGTTTGTAGTCTTGTTTGTGTGAGGAATCTGCATTTGCAAGAATACTGCACTTGCCTTTACTGCCTCAGCAGTGTTTCTTCGAAAAATATTTGTGGCCATACATGTTTAAGTTACACTACAGACATTATTGTCTGCTTTAATGGGGTGGTGTATTCTTTGTATATGTCTGGGAGAAAACCATTTCTATTAGATGTGCTTGTTTGTTCTTCTGAGTTCTAGTAAACACTGTAACCTTTGACGATATACATTTTTCCTGTATCTGTATGAATGTTGTTAGGTTTCTTCTCTCTTTTCTATCAATACTAATATATATTTTATGCCATATGAGAATATGTGAATACCCAGCTCAAACAGCTCAAAGATCTAGTCTTCTTTAGTAATATATCAAATATTTATGATGATTACTATCAATTCTGCCCATAACGTTTCAATTTAACCCCTCAGTATTTAGTTTCCTTAAAATACATTCCCGCTTTAATATTCAATCCTTTGACTAAAATCAGAGTTTGTGTATTTAGGCAATTAATGTTACACATAGACTAAATATGATGGCATGACCATTCTGCACATATGTTGAGATCATGCCTATAATGTGATTGTTTCTAAGATAATGTTTTCATCAAGGGTTCTGCAATTATTTTGACAGGAAATTGAAAAGAAAAAATACCTGATGTGGTTCATTCAGTTCACCTGCCTTACACAGTTGTGCTCCAATAGCAAGTGGTTCAGGTGGTGAGAACTACATATTTACGCTTTAATAACGGCATATATCTCAAGAGAGGCTAGCCTATGATAGAAGTAGTTCTGAACCTTGAGTACAAAAACTAAAAACGTTTTACACTTTGGGGCAGAAACATGGTCGGGTCTCGCTAACACACCCCTCCAAGACACTATGGCTGCAATAGCGCTCCACAGTTCATATTTTACCTAAAAACATGCCCAGTCAAAAGCCCAGAGTTAGTTATGAGCCATGAATGAGAGCTCACTGGAAGAAAAAACAATTTTGGTTGAGATGAAAAACAGAATGTGATACGATCTGCGATTGAATCCTCGATCTTTGGTGAACTCTTTTTCTAGTTATTACTCTCCTCTATTTCTCCCGAACTCTCTTCTCCTTCTCTCCAACCACCTCACCCCTCTCTCTCCCATACCCTACTCTGGTAGAGCCAGGACTAACATCTATGTCTTATGTGCATCTCCAGTAGAGCTGGTAGCAGCTGAGGTCAGTCTAGGTCAGACAGCTAGTGCTGCCCCGGGGATAGAGGCCGCTTGGCTGCCAAGCAGTTGAGCTGGAAGGAGATGTGCTTATATTTTCTCTGTTTCTCCCTCTCTTCCACTTTTGCTCTCTCACTCTAAGGAGCTGAGAGGACAACCTATTGGGAAGCCACATATGCCCATTAGAACAAAAAAAAAAACATTTAAAAGAAAATAAAGAGAAAAAAATATGAAATTTGACCATCTTTGTCTTGTGAGCTCCACATTTCTCTTTCACTCTGATTCAGCGCCAGTCAAAGTTATTAGCAGAGAGTTGGACCACCTTCAACCAATCAGATGTTGTTGCTTTATAAACACAGGTGCTTCTGATTGGCCAGGATGAGGTATATAAAAACAAGGCAGGGATGGTGTTCAGTTGCAGGGATCCAGACTAACTCACAGAGTGAGACATAGTTTGTGACGGATGGTCTCACAAAGCCATAAAAACATGTGTAAAGGACAGGAATTGGGTTAGAGGCTCACAAAGACATTGTTCAGCCATGTTCTCCCTCTTAATCTGTTATGTTGCTCTCAACCACCCTCTCTTCTGTTACAACTTCACAGCACGCTTTGTCTTTCCTTGTCTCTGGATGCACGCACACAGACACACACACGCACATGCACACACACACACACACAAACACAAGTGAATTATTTGTTTATGTCAGCAGAACTTGAGAGCACTGAGCTGTTTGTGTAGCATGTGAGATTTAGATACTGCTGCTGAGTGAAGCTTCAGCAGCAACAAATTTAGAGGTTCAATGATGAATTTAGTCTATCTGCCTGTGTGTGTGTGTGTATGTGTGCGTGCATCTAAGCTTCCCAGGACAGAGCTGATCTGAGAAAATAACTAGCCAGACAAATAAATCTGGAGAAAAAAAAGAGAGGGCAGGAGATATATA
>JAODLL010001423.1:0-13161 GCA_026546735.1 Forbesichthys agassizii | reverse complement strand
ATTGTTTTGGCTAATTATGGTGGGGAGGGAGGGGGGGGTGGGCAAACAAGAGACAGTCAATCATGTCTGCATGAGCCTATTCTCACTATACAGTATGTCTGTTCTTAAGTTGTGGTGAGCTCACACAGACTGAGCAGCTCTTCTGAGGCATACTGACATTATTTTAATATCGATTGACTTTAAGGATTCTAAGTATTGTTTACACTTGTAAAACAGGTAGGTTACACACACACCTGTTTGTATAAGCAGGCCAGTAGTGCAGCTGTGTTCTATACTGAAGTACTGAAATAGGCCTTTTGTGCTGCTAGACAATTACTTGCTGATCTTTTACTATCAGAGGCTTGATGTATTCATTACACATATACTATAGATGATATCTCAAGCTATAGTATGACTTATTCAGACAGTTTCCCACACATGCATTAGGCCTAGTCCTACACTAAACGAATATTTCAAAGAAGATCCCCATTGAAAAAAGTTCTTAGTCTAGGACTAGGCTTTATGCATGTCTGGAAAACTGAGCCTTAGTACGTGTGTAGTAAGTTCTACCTTGACATAAGAGGTGGCTACATGCTGGCACAGTGCTGACCTCTAGAGGTGGGCTGCACACTGCTGTTCAATCAGGTTTCACATAATGATACCATGACCTCCTGGTCAGCACATGGTCAGCCTCAGATAAAACTGGTGGTATTCTACCAAACACCACCGCCCTTGTGTTGGGGTTTCCATGTCCATTCCCCAAAATATTGTTCCTCATCTTAAGACTAGATGCTCAAGTGCATGAGCCTGACTACTGTCTATGTGTCACAGGTACGCTGACCATTTAGGCTGCCTACCTATCACAAGCTGAGTCTTAACGCAGTATGTTTAAACTCATGCAACCCTCTAGAGCTGCTCTTGTTCTGAGACTTAATAAGTTACCCGTGCCTATTCTTGGTATGCATCCATTCATATTATTATTTTGAATAAATATGATAGGACTAAGGAGGAACATGAATAGAAATACTGGAGAGTAACAACGTTTTCAAAGATATCACATTGTTGACGACTGGCGACCAGAATTAAAAACCAAGAGTAGTTTGGGTCGAGCCTATATGGAAGAAACCTTGTTGAACTGTGGCAGCGGTTCACCAATGCCAGGAATGTACATGTGACATGCCACACTGTCCACATCTTTTTAACTATTTCCATGTCCTCTTCCCATTTAATCTCTTTCAGCACACAGTTTTCTTTAAACCAGAAACCGTGAGTCATTGGTGGAGGAAACCTGTGTGTGTGTGTCTGAGTGGTGCCATTGCAATCAACTCGCATAGTGTGACCACCACTGTCATGAGGATTCCACTTAAGTCTGTCTCAATTTGGCTTTAAATACATGAACCACGCTTGCTTTGGATAATGAAACCCACATGCACAGAAGCGCACATGCACAGCACGCTCACCCAGACAGTCAAAGCTACTTCAGCTGTGAGCCATTGTTTAAGCTGTCATCGATGGGATAACAGGTTGGATGTCTAATTCAACTTTTTGGCAGCATGCCATGGAGTTAATTAAAGGTTTTACTTATTTTGAATGGTGAACACAAATCAATAGTCTTCTTTTCAGACACAGCAACCATTGGGCAACATTTTATAATATTCTATATCAAATGTTTAAGGACTTTTACAGACAGTTCTGTCTGTAGTTGGACCCATTCGTCATCTGGCTCATTTAAATGTCGCTTGACCTTTCTCAAAAATAAATTTGCCCTATGATACACATTCTGCATAATGCTATAAAGACACGAGACGAAGAAAGGGGTCATTTATTTCCATCTTTATCACCTTTATAGTTGGCAAATGTAATTAACATATTCTCTGAAATGATGGCAGTGCTCACTGAAATGTGAAGAAAGCTAGATCAGAGTAATTTATACTGTAATGTATTCCTCATATCTTTAAAACTATAGAGTGTGCACGGGTGTATTTGCATTCACAAATGCAAAAACATTAAAACACGCCTCGTCGAACAGAGACATCATACACGTTATCAGAAGCCGGCAAGCAAAGCAGCAATCACCACAATGTTGATTACTGCTCACATCACCAAGTGTCACAACCAACTGCATGGAGAGGGCATTAAGACACAAAAGGTCAGATGTGCTGTAATAACATGAACTGTACCAAGGTACACCATCCTATGGTATCGCTTAGACAGCCAGGGACCTCCAGTGTTTCATATTATTTGTAGTAAATGTATAATAACAAAAAATAAAATACCAAAATGCTTTATTCCCATAAATATCGATGGCTGAATGCCATCATTTGTTTCAGGAACCAATTTCTGTTAAAATGCAATGAGAAAATCACTCTACCAAAACATGTTCTATTAATCTTCTGATAGTAAATCAGATAAAGGTTGTGTTTGATCTGAGAAAAAGAATGTCAAAATCTGGAGCTTTCATGGTCAACAGCACATGTCAATGTATAGATTGTTGTGAACATTTCACAAACCATATTACGTTATACAGGGTTGCATAATGTATCTATAGCCTACTGCTTTTCCTAGACCCTAATTAACTCCCCAGACTGCCCAGCACTATAGTTTGAAAGGTAAGAGCTTATATGTGTTCCCTGTTACCTGTGAATCACCTTTCATCTTGCTTGGCTTCTCAGAAATATGAGTTAGTTCCAACTGTTTGCCCTGTGTGACTCCAGCGCGTTGCGGCTCCTTATTTGAGCCATGCGCTGCATTTTGAACAATGAGCATCTATGTGGGATCAGTGTGGACTCGGCACCAGCGGTTACTGCATTGATTCAGACCGTGTCACAGCTTACATAATTGCCTGTTGGTACTGCATGCAGGAGAATAACACATTTCTACTTAACTAATACTTTAAAATTCTACTTTAGCAAGAGAAAAAATTAGCAAATGATCAATAAAGACATGCTGTTACACCTACAGTACATAAACTGTATTATAATACACATTGTTTCCCGATCGTGTGTCACCTTGCACTCTTTCATCAACAATGGTTTTCTTTGTTTTGTTATGCTTTTTGGACAATCCTAGACCACAGAGATTCTAGGAAGCAATACATTGAGTGTTCCCTCTTTAAGGATATATACACTATTTTGTTATCTGTTCAACTACTTTTGACAATTCGAAATGAAGGCACAATGCGCAAAAAACAAGGTTATGAAAACTGTTTAGGTGCCTATAATTGACTGCCAATACATCAAACTTAGCCTCACTTTATAATTTGAAATACAAAAAGATCAGAGGTACACAGTTAAAATGTGTTCATGTTGGAAAACCTTTGAATTCACTCTGAATTATTAGTATGATTTAAATTTGATTTGTGTTGTCAGATGTCAGACGTGTAGGTTTATTTTAAGAGCAATCATGTTCAAGTCTGTTCCTCAAAATGAAAGTTAGGCCTCCTCTTTCTTATATTCTAGTTTTCTAATCCCAACATCAAAAAGAGTTTCTAAACTTTTTAATGTACAGGGACCTTGCAAGTTTCCTTTTAAAGCATTGTAATATACGCATTTTAAGGTGGTGTCAGCGATTTTAAGCTAATATACATGTTGTCAAATTCAGCAAACATGTCCTCAGTTATGGAATCAAAAGCTGTCCATTCTGTGTGTACAGCATGTGCTGATTCTACATAGCCCTGACACTGTAAATGTGTACACAAACAAAACTGGTGAAGACAGCATCCTACAACGTTATATTTGCCATTATATACATGCCTTGGCAAGGCATGTTGCTTCAGAGGGAACACCCTATAAGGCAGAAGTGTTTTTGTTCAGATATTAACAATATTTCTCTAGGACAGCTGACTCAAAATGTATGTTTTGACAAAACAGAATCTTCACTTTGCAGGAATATCTCTGTACCACAATTCAGCTCAACAGTAGACTTACTCCAATTATATGTTTTACCTCACAAACAATTACTCTTTACAGGTTTCACTAAATACGAGGGATATGCATGGGATATTGCAGAAATTACAGTATAGGATTTACAACCAAAAAGAAACATACCTTGGCAAATTGTCAGATTTCCATAATATCATCAGGGCTGCTCTGCCACTATCCACTATTATAAACACGTCTCATTAATGCAATGCGAGTGCATATCCATGTCATTTTCACAACATTTGTATCTCTGATAAGGACGGCTTACCAAGTGAGAATGTTTTTCGCACATGCTTTACTGTAATAAATTTAACAGGCCTTTTTAACACTCACAAATCAAAACTTCACATTGGAAATTAATGATTTGTCATTCACAAAATACTTTTCTGGCGTAGTTTCTTTATTCAATGCATTTTAAAATATACTGTAGTTTGAGGGGAACTCATTGGAGCCACGACAAGATATGATTCAATGGGTTTACTATATAACGATGAGATTCTTACACAACTGATATAAAAAACACAGCTTCAATTCAATCACAAAGCTATTGTGTGTTATACTAAATGTAGCACAGTATTAGAGTTCATATGTGACATTTTCATCTGCAGCTTCCTGCTGGGTTATATAACTCCGACGTCCCTGCAGCCAGTCAGACAGAAAATGTCGTCTTCAGTTCACTGAGGCATGCTAGCCCCTGACAGCCATTACTGTGGCCCTGTGCTCTCTCTACATTGTGAGCATGAATACATTTCAATGACTGCATGCTCAATCTTTTATGACAGGAATATGTGTGAAATCTCTTAGCCTCTCCTTTAACCCTACTCATGCTCCAGTGTGAGGTTTCCAAATAAAAGCTATGTTCAGGCACTAAGCTAAATGTTAGGGGTGAATTTTATAGTTAAAGTATTCTGTGAGGCTCAAAATACAGTCTAACATCAGACTGTACCCACTAATCGTCTAAATGTGGACAATCAATTGTAATGCCATGCAGCCACTTGGATTGTGCAAGCAGTAAATATGCAAAGAGAGTGAGGGCTAATGATGCTTACAGTAGGGGCTTGAGTTGATATTATAACAGATTGCACGCCAGTCAGGGTCTAGCCAGTGGGAGAAAGAAAAGGCTTCTTTATTCATGTAGAAAATTACGAGCACAAAGATGAGAGGTAAGCGTCACGGTTGGCAGAAAGTTGTTTACACTCTAAGGGAAATTTTACACTTCAAAGGATTGTGTCTGAGTTTTGACAGTGAAAGATAAAGGTTATTTGGAACAAGCCTTTTTTTTTTTCTTTAGTTTCCGATGAAAGAAGTTCAGCCCATGAAACTGTTATTTTTTTAGGCAGGCTAATCATAGTCACTTTGACCAATTACAATAATATAATCTATACGTTTTAAAAGCTGATGTCTAAGATAACAAATGTTGTGCCTTAACACATTATAATGCATAATGGATCAAAGATGGAGACTAAAATATAGAAATGAATCCTCTGTTTGAAAATGTTATTGAGACTAAATAAAGGTTGAGGACATTTTACTATTAGATCATTTATTCCATTCCACCTCAGTAGCTCACTTGCTGTTTGTGCACTTCGCCAAAATGCATTTAAGGTATGTATGCTTGCTAACCAATTTTAATGACACTGATCCACTTCAATTCAGTGATGTTACAAACATTACTAGATGACTCTTCACAATACAATTATTGTTATGTGGTCCATTTCTTCTTTGATGTGAAATATTTTTCTTCCACAAAATAAAATTATATAAATAGCTTTTTACTTCCCACTTTCTAAATTTCCATTTGCGTTAGCTAATAAGATAGAAGGTGGGTTGAGGCATAGCTGGCTAAGATTAAAGCAATGCCTCATGATGAAAGTGCATACAGTACTACTAGTAGCTACTTGTGTGTTTATTCTAATCTTTATCTTACATTTTGTCATTTTTCTCCATGGTCGTATCAGTGGAATAAATGACAGAATGTTACAATGAGACTGGTGGACAAAAACGGGCAAGCTATAAATACGATAATCTCAAAGTACAAAAAAACACATTTCAGAACAGTTTTGTATTGTATTTTATTCATGTATTGTGGACTGTAAAGCAATGTACTTTAATCATCCAAATACTTACGTGAGCTGTGTGGGGGCTCTTGTTCTGACTAATGGCTGACCAAAGCACATTGTGGTTACTGTATTAAAATGTTGGATTATGATTATGAAGCATGCCGCCCTTTCCTCTTAATGTCCGTGTCTTGAATACAATTTGGCTTGCACTTGATTAAGGTATACAGTACCATGTATACCTTGGTGGGTGATGTAGATAATACATTACTGTAGGTGGGATTTCAATGGGTCTCACAACGGTCTCACTTTCTTTGAATTTTTTGTCCTTGAGCAGCATCAGCTTGAAGCAATAATATTTCTACCTGAGAGCAGCGAGAGAAGCAGAGAAATTGCCTTGTGCTCAGTGGGCCATAGACAAGAAGCCAGGCAAGACGGTGCACAGTGCTCCTCGCAATTTGTCTGCATTGTGCCAGTTCTCATCTTCGGAATCAATTCAGTAATGTTCCATGCAACCAGTCCTTTCTTAGTGTGTCTATGTTAATGCATCATTAAATATTACAACAGTCAAAAACACAGTAGTAATAGGCCACATTAAAATAGCATTTTAGGTCACTGCCTTGGCAGTCTGTTAAAAAGGTAAATATACTCGTCATGGACAGACTGGCCAATCCAATCAAAGTTGATGAGATAAAAGAGGTCACAGGAAACTTGCATGCATCAATACATAGTATAGCACACAGTGAGGCTGAAAGGAAATGAGAGCAATAATATCTATGCAGGCTTTTCTTTGACACAAGCTTGGATAGCTATATCTCCATTGTGGGCCCTTGAGGGGTTCCAAGAAGGTTCTCAAGAAAATACAGGCTTGGAAATGCAATGAGACAATGCTATAGTAACAACTGTTGTGTCTGCCATTTCCCCAGCTATTCGACCACACAAAGTACTACTTTACATTCCCCACAATAATATATCACTGCTTAGTTGCAAAGAAATCCTTCAGCGGCAGTGAAACCAGTGAAAATAATCAATTTGATGAAAAGATTTACCTTGCATGAATCGCCCATACAGGTTCTTGTTTTGTGTCTCCTTGTTGACACTACAGTAGTGAGTATTGTGACATTACATGGCAGTCATCATGTTGTTATAGTGTCATCGTTGTTTTGGTTTTTTAATAGGCTAAAGCTGGTGTGTAGGTTAGATGGGAATGTATGCTTATGTGCATGTTCATACGTGAATATGGGTACTTCAAGTCATGTACTTACGTATGTTCACTAGTGTATATGTATGTGGGTATGGGCTTGTATATTTCTGGGTATGTATTGCATATTTATAATAGGTTCTTATGTTTACACTACCGTTGAACTGCAAAACAAATGTTATTGCGTTCTATTGTACTCCAACTGTGGGAAGCATATGACAATACAGTGAATCTGAATCTGAATCATTGATAGGTACTATGTTAAATTGGATTCGAGGAGTTTGCTGCTTGAATAAAGTGTCAACCATTGTTATATTATAATCAGACAGAATATAAAAGTTAACTTTCACATAGAGTAAAGGAGATGGCCCAGATCTCCTTCCATTTATGTTCCAGCAAGATTTGGCAACATTTAAGTATGGTCCTGTGTTGCCTTTGCTTAGGACTATATGTTCATCCTCACTGTGTTGTTTTATCTTATTCTCTCTGATCTAAGATAAATGTTGACAGGTTGCAGGTCTAACTCCTTCCATTCCATTGTATTCAATTGGACCAGTAGCTGATGATAGCACTCAAATAAGAGTGACAGTTTGGCGATATATAGAGCTGAGTGACCATGTGTATGTACATGGTGTCCCTGATGTCACATTTGATGTGAAACCTTTCCTGCACCATACATTGTTTGCAATGTGATGAGCAAAATCACATTGGTGCAGGGAACCAAAAAATACGTAATGTAAAGCCTATAATCTCTATAGAATTAGAGTTAAGGAAATATTGGGACTATTTGCCAATAAAGAGTTATGGAGCTGGATGTTTTCTTTTAAAATTACAGCGTTTTGTAAACTATATACATAGATAAACATTATAGGATGTGGGGGTCTACATTTCACATTTTGTTTTTGCATTTCAATTTGGTCAGCACAGAGTTGGCAAGTAGATTTCAGAAAGGTGTGTTCATATTAATATCCAAGGCCATTTGTGTTGCTAAAGCGAATAACCATATCAGCAATATGAAAAAAATACCAGCTCCCATGGGCATGCTGTGTTTGGTGTAGACTCTTCAGAAGGCTTTGCAAATAAAGAGAGAGAGAGAGAGAGAGAGAGAGAGAGAGAGAGAGAGAGAGAGAGAGAGAGAGAGAGAGAGATATTCAAATCTGGCCAACAGCCATACCTTTTATTTTCTGCTGATACTGTAGCTACTGTTGAAGGTGCAGTCACATTTATCTGTTTGCATTTCTGTTATACAAACACACAGCACATTGTTACAATATAGTGCAATAGTGTGTCATTATTAAGTATAATTAATTAATAAAATATAAACTGTACATTGAAATTACACTTCATGGTTTGTTCCTTCTGGTTCTGTATAAGTACATCCCATATCTTCACACAGGAATCCCAAGGAGCTAACGGTAAGAATAGCAACCAACAGAGTTGTTACTGTAAAAAAAATTGGAAATGATATGCATTTTTTTAGAACTCGTTATTGAGATGATTATAATGACTTTGATTATATTGACATTTCTTGCATTCTGTGGGGTCTAGTGGCCTTTTTTAAAGATTTGACATTTAGCAGAATGCTTTAAAGTATTTGCTTTGCTATGCTTCTGAAGTCCACAAATCAGATGCATTTTGCAGGTAGAGTTAATTATAAAACGTATATGTAGATAGTTCTCACAGGCCATGTTTGGACATTTTAGAAAACTTGACTTTGATACATCTCAGCTGGCTGCAATTCTCTCTTAGACAGTTATACAAGGATGGCTGCTGTTTTCTGAAAAATGTATCGTGCTTATCCACAGGAAGCCAAACATGAAGAGAATGGCACAGCCCATGATAACAGAACCAATGAAATTCATCATGAATCTTTCAGTAGTCCTTCTGTGGCATATACAAATTGAAGAGAAGATTGCAAGTGTGCTCTGTCTAACAGGAACAGGATCTATTTGTTATTGTTAAACTATACATATCCAGAACAAAGCAAATGGTGTACCATACTGACTAACCAGGATTTAGTAAACATATAAATAATTTAACGTTCTTTCCTATATTTGTGATAATAGATTGTATTACTACAGTGCTACTGTAAGTACTAAGGTGATCTCCAAAGCTGTCCATCTATGGTTACCATATACTGTAGTTCTCAATAAATCCAAATACTTTGGGGATTGATGGTATACTTAGCAGCAGCTAACTAAGAAAGTTAACACATTCTCATAAAAATACAAACAAAAAAATATATATCTATATATACAGTATAGCACCATATACAATATATAACCAAGATTCAACAAACAAGGGCTTTATTTAAATTATTATTATAATTATTATTATTAATATATCATTCTGGAAAATAACTGATACACTGTATTGCTGCTTACAGTATCATATACCTTTTATTGCAAAAATATGTATATAATAATAATAATAATAATAATAATAAATGCTGTAAAAAAATAAAATATGTACTATAATACAGGCAGACCTTATATATAGTATACAAAAGCTTTGCCTGTAGACTAGTTTGATTATTGTCCTATATATATGTTTAACACTCACTCTAATCTAGTGGATAATTGCTAAAAAAAAATCTATTATGCATTATATCTACACATTTTAGAGTGTATACTTTAGCAAAATCTGCATGTTTACATGCAAAATCTGCATTTTATAACTTTATAACTGAATACTGAATTCAATATACAGTATTGTGTAGGTAGGTGGTCGAGAACAGACTGAATCATGGTGTCAACGAGCGAAGCAGGATTGTCTAGTGGTCTGTGTTCGACTACCAAACGAAAGGTCATGGGAGTGACACTTCAACTTGGCCTCCCTTCAAGCATATTGAGCAAGGTGTCTAACCGCTATCTGTTCCATGAGCAGCAGTGCCACAGCGGGTAGAACAGGACGGTAGGTGTTCAAAACACTGATGGTTCAAATCCTTCTAGCCCCTTATTTGTGTTGAGTAAGACAACAGTGGCTGAATGGCACCTTGCATGGCTTACATCACCATCAGTGTGTGAATGTGAGGAAGGCATGTAAAGCACTTTGAGTAGGTTGGAAAAGTGCTAAATAAATGCTGTCAATTGACTTGAAATGATATGCTTTTGATAAACGCATACCTGATCAAATGACCTAATTGCAAGTTACAAAGTGTGTATACTGTTTACTTAGTCACAGAACAGGTTAATGTTCCATCTGTTCAAATACACAGTTGCTGAGTTTTACAATCTTATTGTAGTTGGGTGAAGCACAGACCCCATAGCATTCCCTGTCATAAAATGTCTGGATTAGCCTTTTGCTGAGTGTGCTCTTCGGTGTGACTAGCATGTCATGGAATAGGTGGCATGTGTTGTCTAGTATTGTTGTTCAACTGGACAAAGCAGAGCCAATAAGAATAACACTGACTAGTGTCTTAGTGCTGTATAATCTACAGTATTTTATTGATCAGTGAGGCTTAACCAATTTGGGGTCCCACAAATGAAAAAACTTAACAAAAAAACAAAAAATCTCCCTTTCATCCATGACTGAGTTGCTGAGGTATTGTGGTAAATGGACAAACAATAGCATAGATCACAGAGTAAACCTCCCCGGCGAGCAATTGGTCGACTTTATTGAATCACCTTGATGCAAATTATATTTTCTGCAGGTTCTGCCTCATCACACTCATCACGCATCGGCGTTTGGGGCAGAGATTAGCTGATGAATGCTGTGGAGACGGAATTACAAACACAGCGCGGCAGTTTGTGGCAGGTCAACATTGTTGTCAGTGGTGTGCACCCAAGTGAGACAAAATACCGCCAGACAGTAGAACTCTGGCTACGGCTAGGGCTGAGAGTGGTGGTGACATTGTTGCTGGTGCACTGCATTGGGATGAGGCTGTTGCTGTGTGCTGGGGACATGTGTGAAACTTTGAAGTGATGAATCTTGAAGCCAAGGCACACAACATATCTGGGAACATCCAGTCTCAACTTAGTATACAGCCAGGGTTTTGCAGTGCTGGATGAAAAAGATTTGTCTCCTCAGCTAGGGCCCAGGGGCAAAGCCCTAGGTGTTTTCATATATGTTATGTTTTTCTGCTTAAATGCAAACATTTTAACTCTTGCAATTTTAAAATGCACGCTGTTCATTCTAAGAAGGATCACAGTTCTGTGTTGACGCCTTATCGTAAAGACGCTCTGTGTCCCATTTGCATATATTATTTTGTATATCTGCCTTCTTAATGTAGATACATAATTATATGCTTTCTCTTTGTTGACTATAGATTATAGAGGAAATATTTGACCAAGAAACAATCTACCCACCACATCCCCCCTTTGAGGAATTTGAAACAATCACACAGGCATGAAATTCAATTTAAATTAAGACTACAATGAACCATGAAAAACAGCTTTAATACACAGAAGCATCTGAAGAGACTTATCGGAAACTCTTATTTTTACCAGCCAAATTAAAAATATAAAACATTGTGGAGATACAGTAGGCCTATGTATTTCCTTTTTGAAAGTGTCTTCAGTTATTGAAAAAAAATTATGCTAATTTGCCTGCATTTAATGCTTTTAAAGGCTAATCTCTATTAACAGATTTCTGTATAAATGCAGAATCTGGCCCCAGTGGTAGGCATAGGTTATTGCCCATTCACATTTGGTTGAATGCAAACAGTATGGACTGTGAAGAGCAAAAGAGGTGGAACACATTGGCTGAAATGATCCCTGCCTTTCGGATGCTGGAACATTTGCTACAAGTTCAATGAATGTGAATGGCAGTGGAGTGAACAGCAGGTTACAAATCAGGGAGGAGTTGGGCTGTCCATATAGGCTGTGGGTTGACCAACACTCACATGGCTAACAACAAAGCCATCGTTTGTGTTACTTCTTTGGATTGTTCTGTTTCAGCAGTACAGATGCACAAGATGATATTAGAACCAACGTGGCTCTAGAATCAATTCTGTTGATGCATAGCACACTTCCAATTGAAGGATATGTCCGTAATGGCTCTGTCAACATATTAGATTTCAGAATTTAATACATGTCTTATCAGAGTGAGACTGTATACAATTAAGGTGGAAACATAATAAAACTGACATTTTGTAATGGTATTAACTAGTGATGATGACGACTTCTACACACAAATACTTATAAAACGCCCAGGTAAATATGCGGCTACCTTTCCAACACGTCAGTGAGCAACACTCGCCACGCCCATTAAACGGAGCAAACGACTTTGAAAGTAGTTCAAGAACGTTTTGAATGTTTTTGAGGAAACGGGTAATTTGGTTAAAAATAATTTAACGTTCAGAAAGTTCAGTGCACTGAACGCACCCGCAATCTCAGAAAAAACAGCAACCAATCAATGAATTTGCTATTTATTATATTTATAAAAACATGGATCTGCATTCATATGCAAATAGCTTATCTGTTCATAGATTGTAGCTGAACTCAACTCCATTGTCACGAAATGAGTGGATGAGGTGGCAGAAATCAAGCGCAGGTTGGGTTAACAATTAATTTAATAGTCAAAAGAGAGCATGCACTCACCTAATTAGGAATATGGGCACCAGGTGTGTGTAATGACAAGACAAGCAAGGGAGTGAAGGGAAACCCCAGGAAGCATGGCCGGGCCATCAAGCCACGACAATGTGTTTATGTCGGCGAACTCGGGATTGAGAAATCTTGCCCGAGTTTCCGACTTGAAATTCCAACTTCAAAGTGCTTTTCATTGCATTTTTCCATGTCGGAGGTCGTTTTTTTCATAGTTACGAGTACAATGGATTGCACCATAAAAGTCAAAATAATATTCATAACCTACCTACTACTGGTCTTGTATACAGCATCATGTGTACCCTTTTAAAACATCATTGCATTATGTTTTTGTTCAATGATGTCTTGGTCAACAGAACAACAGAAGTTGGACATTTTCAACAGTCACATGGTTCATGTAGAGGCAAAACCTATGGCCAAAAAGTTCCAGGAAAAGCTTGGTGGGCAATTTGAATATATAT
>JAODLL010001422.1:0-13163 GCA_026546735.1 Forbesichthys agassizii | reverse complement strand
TGCAGAATGTTGCAATATGTTTAAAATTGTGATAATATTGTACTGGATGGATGGAACACAATCTTCCAAACAGATTCCCACATTTGGTGTTTTGATGAGCGCTGTCTTAACAAACCATTATTTTACAATGTATACATATATACATATACATATAATCTGTCAATTATTTTAATGGACTTGTTAGTGGCCTACTTCTATACTTTTATTCATGACAATATAGGCTGCCCCAAACATTATTTGTGGCCAGACAACTTAATAGTTGATACCATAGCAATAGGTGGTCCTTGTACTGTATTTCTGCCTAGGGGTCTTTGGCCCAAAAAATCTAAAAGACCTCTGCAATAATGCTTGCATAACAGCAATGCTACTCCAGAATCGTCAGAAAATGTTTCTATTGTCTCTAGAAGAACACTGGACTAAATTGAATATATTGCTTAATGGATCTTGGACCAGTCATGCATCTAATTCCTTTGCCAGCATTTAATTTACGCACAGTATACGTCACTTACACTATACAGAGTCCCATACTACGTATTGTAGTTTAGGCTCTAAGAATTTAGGAAAAACATAGAGTTGACTGCAAAATTTCCAAGGGAAATACCGAGCAATAGTTGGTTCCTCTCTGCCTCAGATGTCAGTGCCTTGCTTAACCTGTTTGCAAAGTTAATCTGGAACTCCCCTTTTCTTTCTCTGAGCTTTCAGGAGGTGTGGGAGAGGCTATATATTGAACCTCTTGTGTACTGCTACTCATGAGCAACAAGTGGCAGAACGAGTTAACGACAGAGGCGGCTGTGGAGTAAACAACCTTTTACGTTTCAAAATTTAACAGCGTTTTCTATTAGTTAAATATCTCAGGGCAACATGGTGGACCAACTTACATTTAGCCAGGTGAATCTTGAGCGTGTCCAGGCGGTGGAGAGCTTGTTCGGTCCGTCAGGGAAAGTCCTGGTCGGGCCTGGGAGGCTTCTTGTCGGCGAGGGACGTTTGTTGAAGCTGAGTCGCCGGGGGCCGCAAACCAAGGTCTTCTTCCTCTTCAGTGACATCTTGGTTTACGGCAGCATTGTCCTACATGGACGCTGGTACAAGAACCAACAGATTATCCCATTAGGTGAGCAACACTTTCCTTCAGCACGTTTCTGGACTGCAGTAACATATGTCCTTTAATCTCAGTATTTCACGGTACTCATATATGTAATTGTATTTGTTTTGTGTCAACACAGAGCATATCCAGTTGGAGGACCTAGAGGACGGTGTGAAAATGAAGAACCAGTGGCTGATCCGTACGCCCCGCAAGTCCTTCTACGTCGGGGCTTCCTCCAGTGAGGAGAAGATGGCCTGGATGGAACACATCGAGGAGTGCCGAGCCAACCGGATCAAGGACGCCTGTCTCACGCCCAGCTCTAACTTCGCTGTGACCTGGGTGCCCGACCAGGCGTCGGCCATCTGCATGCGCTGCTCCGATAGGTTCAGCACGACCCACCGGCGACACCACTGCAGGAGGTGCGGCTTCGTGGTCTGCAACGCCTGCTCCAAGTATCGCGCCGTGATCGCACACATCCATCCCAGCAGACCTCTGCGCGTCTGCAAGCTGTGCCACTCCAGCCTAATTCGCATGGAGGAGGAAGCCCAAAAAGATGCCCGTCTGAGAGGGAACAGTGTGGAAAAGAACAGCTCCGAGGATGAGATTGCAGATGACACATTCGAAGAGGAGGTTGAGGACCCAATTGAGGCCCATGCTCCCTGCAGATGGATGAACTATTAGGTGTTCTAATTGAGGCCCATCAGTTCACTACAAATATTTATGAATAGGTAAAATGTTCTTATGTAACATTATGAAACTGAATAATTATTAGTTCCTTAGAAAGTTATGTTTCTGCTTTTGGGGTGTTTGATCTAATGTTACAAGTAGGTCCAAACTGATGTAGTAAAGCATGATTATCATGCTTAAACTGTAGAATATGTATTGAAGAATAGTCCAATGTTGGAATGTACCATTATTACACTTCAATAAGTCTGTTTGTTACTTTGATGTTAGCCCATCATATGCATTTTGTAGTTCTACATTAGAAAAAGTATTTTCACTTTTGCACTTTAATAAATGTGATGTCTGTAAATACTGTATATACTTTATTTTGCATTCTAAACTTGTATTTGTTTATAAAACAAATCAGCATGAATAAAATGTCAACTAAAATGTGCCAGTGTTTCTTCAGTTATGAGATGTGAAACATGTTAAATGTTGGCCAATGTTGTTGGCCAATCTACTTGTCAACAGTAATTAAAGCTGTCAGCCTCTTTCTGTATTTCGACTACACAGTAGGCCTGTGTGTTAATGCTGAACTTTCTCATTTCAAGTGTTGCTTTTCTGTATGATATATGATTAGGCATTGTGCTTTATCCGTGATTATCTGTTAGTGTTCAGATCTAAATGCAGGTATGATCTGATTTAGTAGGATACTGCCAACAACATAAATACAAAACTTAAAATATAAATAAATACGTTTTCAAAAAATGGTTTAGATATTGTCAACTAATGCTTTTTAAACAATGTCTACATACGTGTTTGCTTAAAATCTGCTGCTGGTAAGTGCAAACCCGTTTCATTAGTGACGTGTCATGGCAGGCTAGACTGGTACATTTCCACTGACGTGTAGCCTTGTTCAAAGACATGAAACAAAGAAACTAAACCACACAAAAGGTACTGTTCATGACAGCAAAAATCAATAATTAATGATAGAGTGGGATTTATTTTAAATATTCATATACATGCAATTTCATGACAATTCACATGCCCTATTGTAGACTGAAATGTATAACCCTTACCTTTCCTCTGATTGATAATGTTTCAGCCACTTTTCTCAGACAGAGGTCACAAAGTGCATCACAGAATAATGCATTGTCAAAAAAAAAGAAAATGCAGAAAACGATAAAAAGGTGCAATACCCAAATAAATTAAATAAAACAAAAAGTACCATAGATACAGTACTTCGAGTAATATGCAAATCAAGAAAATAATAACGACAATAATAATAAAAAGCTTGTTTAAAAACATATCATAAGATGTATTTGTCCATAGACTCATTTGTTCTCAAGGCACTATGTTGGAAACTATAGGCTATTTTTACAAAACACTAACATTAAATTAACAAAACCCTATAGACCTCTTTCAATTGCAAAAACAAATTATTCTTGTAGAACTCTTCACACTTTTAAAAAGTATGTTTTGGGGTTTCTTTTATACACACACACACAACCCATCATTTAAATAAGCAAAGCTGCAACACGTTGATGGTATAAATGATAAACAATCGTGGCTATTGCTTTTTCTGCGTGCAACAGGGAATAGCAGTTTGTGATGTTTTGCTCCACAGTACTGTAGTCTACACACACGTAACCGAATGTGTAAAGGATGGATGTGTATTACAAATGTTTCACTGTCAATATGGATAAAAGGAAAACGTAATTTACTGTCTACAGTATTTTCTCAAAATGGTCTAAACAAAAGTGTTACTGACTCCGCTTCCTCCTCTTTAGATTTCCACCTCCTTGTCTTCTGTAGTTCTTGCTCCTCTTACACGGTCCATTGTTGTCCTTCAATTCTCCGGTTCTTAAGTGAACTCGGGATCTATCTGTTTTCACCTTTGTCAGCGTAGACAGGCAATTGGAAAAAGTTACACGACCAATAGAGACCAATATGTCATTTTTCAATGAGTGCTTTGTAACATTTCAAACTGAGTGTAACGCAGAGAATGTGCATTACGTTTGGCACACTTGGTAAATTAATTGGCTACAAGTGTTCATGAAATCAGGAATTGTGTTTAAAGAATCAGTAAGTGTGTTAGCATTCAGAAAGAAAAGAAAAATATGCCTATTCGATCTTGCAACTTTGTTTTAATGACTGTACCTGGTGTGCGCACTGATTTAGGCTTAACTACTTTTTGGTTCCACCCCTTAAGCTTTGAACAGGCCTCAATATGTTAAATATATGGTACCATTGCCTGCTTTTAATCCCATGGTAAAATCATTTGGCAATGACGCTCTGGAATGTTAGTGTTTAAACCCCTACTGCCTCTCAAATCATGTTAAATTACTGCCATTTTTAAAAAACTATGTTTTTTTAATTTTTATGTTATGTGGCTTTATGTTGTAATTTATGTCTGTAATTTATATATGCTGCTTTTTTGGATCAGGCCTCTGTTGAAAAATATATTTTGAATCTCAACGAGAACCTTGTAATAAAGGACAAATAAAGTCATTTTATACTCATATTACTGTACATTGCAAAAGGAAATATACAGTATATCCTACTGAAATGTAGAACATGTAGACCAATAATGCACTGTATAGAAGTCTACATTTGTGTCATGCAGCACGATCATACCATTTGTTTCAGCAAGAGTTTAATTGACATTACAGCCAGTACTATTACATTATATTCTCTAGCCATCATTTTGCAGTCAATTACAATCATTATCAGTAGTGAAGTGTATTGGGATCATGTTGCATGGTGAGTCAGCACTTTAAATAAAAATGTATTTATTGATTGATTGATTGTGGGTGTCAAATATATGGCTGAATGCATACTCTTAAACACGTAGGTTTCCAAAAAACAGGAAGGAAATGTGGAAAAAACAACATTGACGATTTAGAAACAAACGTTTGCAGCGTAACTTCCCTTTTTTTCTTTTCTTTTTTTTACACTTTGAAGAAAGATAACATTATCAAAATAACCAGAAATAGAAGACAATTTCTAACAAAATAAGAAAATATTATAAATGAATGTTTGTCTTATACACACACACACACACACACAAGGTTGGGGTATATGCTTGGATACTTGTTAATATGGACTTCAGAAGAGTAGAGAGAATAGGACATCAAATGCATGAATCGTATCGGGCTGAAGTGTGTTTACTGGCTAGCTAATAGCTTAAACAACTTATATATTTCAACCCACTAAAATGCACACACCTGCATGTAGGAGATCTTCCATACTTGACCAGAGGTCCTCAGATTATGTAACCAAAATACAATCTTGCTGTTTCACACTTTTAAGGGACCACCTTGCTCACTATACAATACAGGGTTATTTATATACTGTATAATACATAATTATATGATTAATTAATTCTAAACTAATATGTAACTTTAGCTGCATTTAATGTAGCTTGTTTTTCCATACATTTAATAAAGTTTGGTATTTAAGTTAATCATTCTGGAGAAAGCATATTTTTTTCTTGATCAAGTACAAGAACAAAAGTGTATTATCTTACAATCTCTTACTATACCCTTGAGGCAGGTGAAATCACACTATGCAACCCCTACATCTTAACTAGGTGATACCTGAACTGTTGACAGGTGAACTGAAAGCATGTCAAAAACAAAAGGCTGAACACAGTATGAACTGGCTCAAAGAAACTTTATCTCAGCCATTGCTGGCAGGATGTACAGAATGCACATGTCAAGAATGTTTACATGGGCATTTCCACTACCTGATCAAACTATCTCAATCAACATAACATTTTGAGCAAGTTTAGGTATCAACAAGCTTTCCCCAGAATAGCTTACTATAGCTTTAAAGATATTGGCCACACATCTTGTTGAATGTATTTCTTCACAATAATAATGTAAGGCTATTGTTACTGTTTGCATCCCTGCACAACGTGTCTTTGTGCAAGATGTTTGTCCTGATGATCACCTATCATGTATAGTAACCACGGCAATAATGACCCAGCACATACTGAAACAAAGCATTTATTTCTTACAATTCATATGATGCAAAAACATTGTTCAATTGTCCATTACCTACATTTGGTTTGCAATTTCTCTTTTGTATTCTTAAATATCTCTCACACACACACACACACACACACACACACACACACACACACACACACACACACACACACACACACACACACAAAGAGGGTACCCTTGATTATGCTCTAAACTTAGAGTGAATGTGAGGGGCTTCATTTGAAATGTCTAGAATGATCTAGTTACGGTAATCTGTACAAACATTTGTTTGTACAGATTACTGTAAATGCAAAAAAAAAAAAAAAACAGTTGTCATACAAGTTCTGTCAGATGAAACCTCAAACGGGTTCTGCAGGTTTCTAAAATAAGACCTGTTATCTGGGAAAGTCTCCTCCTTAAAACGCAAAGGGGGCTTAGGCTGGTAATCAGTCTGCAGACATATCCATAATGACTAAATCTCTTATGTAAAGTTTTCCGGGGTATAAAAATGATGTCTATGGGAATAGACAAGTTTCTAAACAACGATCAAGACAAGGCCACTCACTGTGCATATTCTGTTCCATTAATAAAAGGCGGAGGATAGCAAAGCAAGAGAGCCCTCGTAATAAACTCACAAAGTGACTGCCTGTGTGTGTGTGTGTGTGTGTGTGTGTGCGCATGCTCTAACAATTTGAACTCAAATACAAAGCTGTAAAACTTGGAAGTATTATTCCCTTTATAGCAAAAATATTGTGATGATTAGCAAGCAATTGCAATAATTTATTTTTTGCAGAAATTTGTATCCAAAGAGGCCTTGTCATCTTGCTCAATTCTTACACGGGTAGGTTTGTTGAGGATCAAAATGACAACATTTCAGATGGAAGTTTTGGAAAACCCTTCCCAAAAAATGGGAGGTTTAGGAGAAATGACTCACATTGCAATTATACAAAATCTTACACACTACCCTTTTAAGAAACGTGTGTGTTTCTGTCCTTCGATTATGCCTCGCACATTACCCCATTTGGGACGTTAGGACTACCTGATTACCAAGTAAAAGTGCTAAAATGGAAAAGATAACTTCAGGCACCTGAATTTACACTGAAATATTACTTAAACAAGTGTCCCAATTTAACTAACAGCCCATGAATGGCCACGCAGGGCAGAGACGGAAAACAAGTCCACCGAGAGCGCTCGGTAGCGGCTCAGTCCCCGTAGCGCACTTCGGCCCTCAGCTCCTTGGCGACGTAGCTTAGCAACGCAGCAGTGACCTGCTGCTGCAGCGTGGCATTGCCCATCACCAGGGCAACGAGCTGGGTCACGTCGGTCCAGTCAAGGCTGCCCACGATGCCCACAACCTTCGCATACAGCTTCTGCTTCTCCTCGGGGGGCAGCTCCAGAAGAATCTGCGGCAGAGGTCGGAACTGGCCGGTGGTCAGCCAACACCCCAACAGACCGCCCATTGCTCCACCTGGTGGGGAGAGAGAAAGTGCATATCAGGAATTAGTGTTAGCTCCATACATATATGGTTAGCTGATGTGGAGGTGGTGCCACCTTGTGGCGTGAATAGGTAAATGCAAACCAGGCCTTATTACAGTTTTTCTTGATTGCTTAGACAATTCCTGACGACTCAGGATTTCTTACAATTATCAACAAAACAAACAAAAGGGGGGTATTAATATTTCTGGGGAGCTAAAGCCCTTAAACTAGACCTGATGACATCCCTGACTTTTTCTTACATCTTATTTCATTTGGATATTTCAAAGATACACTTTTTTTTTCCTTTAACCAAAACAGCATAGTATTCTTACATTTACAGTAACCACCAATGTTTACTGTATTAAAGTACCATTATAATTTCTCTGGCAAGGGATTATTTCTCAATTCTAAACATTTTGGTAGCAGTGTTTTTAATGAATTCATTCAGTGTGTAACCAACAGTCATGTTGTCTATGTGTTATTGACAACTTGCATGGGTTGTCTGAGGGCAAAGTTAAAATCAGACCCAGATGTTCTAGGTTTGTCCGGTGTTGTGTGTGTGTGTGTTTGTGTGTGAGTTGCAAAAATTGTGTGTGAAGATTTAAAAAATGGTGAGTAGTTCCAGGAATTGTGTCTAAGCAAATCATGAAAAACTACCTAGTAAAAGGAATTGTACATAGCTTCGCTTCACAAGCTCTGGAATCCCTTAATGCAAAACCACTTGCTGCCAGATTAGAAAAACAGGGCAATAATCAACGGCTAATTGTTTACCAAGATAGCAACATCAGCGTACGTCGTAAGTTTCGGTTTCCAACAGGCGCTCTGGCTAATTTTAAACATTCTAATTGGGCGAGATAGAGGTAGTCCAATCATAGCCTATAAGGTAGTTTGGGTGCAATTAATCAAATTGTGATTTCAATGTTGCCTCCTAACAATACAAAAACAATGTAATGGAGATAAAACTTTTTTTTTTTGCACATTATGTTTTGCAAGTAAACTCTTATTTGGTTTTGTTCTGAATGAAAACACACAACATTGCTCCTACTGGAGTGAAAGATCAACGGGAAAAGTATTATGGGAAAGTTTACAGTTGACGGTTTAAACGGTTTCATTATTTTATAACTGCAGTAACAGCAACATATTTCCAAAGTCAATGAGTAATCATGTCAAATAATCTGGATTTTAATATGTAGGCCTACCAACATTATTGTGATTACCGTATGAATTTTCCCACAATCGAGTAGCCTCTTTGACAAATGCTTTTGAATTGAGGGGTTTCAGACTGACTGTTGGGTGAAATTATATTGGAGTTCTCAAGATCAAGATGGTTTCACGAGGCTGTGACTTACCCACAGCGATTCCTGCGGGACCCGCAAGCATCCCCCCTAGAAACGCAGTTCCTCCTGCCACCATCGCTCCTTTGGTAGAATGTTTAACTGCAACACTTATTTGCTGACTGGCCGACACGTCACAACACAGACGTATGATGTCATCCATCCGTGGAGCCATCCTGGCAGTGAAGTCTGAAGCACTGGGAAGGCAGAGCAGGCTTTGAACTTTGAGGCCGCCTAATTCCACAAAAAAAAACAAAAAAAATAATTCAGGAACATTTATAAAAATAAAAACATAAGTAAATAAAGGCACACTTGTGGAAGTCAGTATATGGTTAACAGTTGGTGTAAATATGTCACATTATTTAGAATGAACTGTTAAACTGTTAAAACAGAGATGTCTGTGTACAGGAATTAAAAAATGATTATTTTCTGTTAACGTAAAAATGTGAACAGAAACTTTAGTTACTTTACTTTGATGGTAGAAGACCCCTGCTTATTGTTTTACAAAATTGCTGCTGATTAATGATCAACACATGATCATTTGTCGGCCCGTGGGTGCCACCTACTGGTGACTCAACCGACTTTTCAGACGTCAATATATCAAAAGTGAAAGTGTTGGCTACTTATTTGGATTAGAAACAAAAAAATGTAAATTTATACTATGTTTTGTTTACAACAACCGTGTCACAAATTTATTCATTAATCAGTAGGCTATTACATTTGTAAAACAGCATCATCCTTAATAAGTCTACTCCAATATCTTTTGATTATTAGTATTTTAGTAGTATTTTAGTCGCGATAGCCTACAACACCATATGTAGCCTACTTACTTTTCTGAATGTTCATTTTAGCCAATTATTACGAACCGAATAGACTCAGATCTAATATCGTGCTCCCTCGTGTATAACAGAGCTGTAGTAAAATAAATTAAATCTCCAGTCAGGATTAATTTCTCCATTATTGAAACACAAAAGGGTGATATAAAAATAATTAAATCAGCAACACCTCTTACCGTCTGTCCTACAGCGTTGGCTACATGCAATGTATTACCCAGATGAAGAGGTTAGGTCCTAAAACAGTCAAGAGGGTCCACAGTCATTGGAGAACTTTCTGTTCTTCTTCTACTTCATAGTCAGCAGTCATTGGAGAACTCCCGTTCTTCTTCTACGGTACTTCAGACATCATCAAGCTTGCGTTACTGCCATCTTGTGGATACGACTCACTTAAATTACACTATTCCTGTGTAAAAGACGAACCCGCATGAAATGACCACTGTGTAGTATGTAGTTGTTGTCAGTTGTTAAATGACCATCAGGTGAGTTAAGCATAGCTAAGACATTTCTTCTTTCTCAAACAAGTGGTGCAGACTGAACCACACAATGCTATCCCTCTCAGACTTTGAGAATATGTCTAATTTCAGGGTGGACATTTTCCTTATCCTTCGTAACATGCATTACTGTAGGTCATGGTGCACATATGCCACATGAACATGCTAAAAACATGTTTTACTGGCCAGTAGAGAGATGTTAGACCTATTGATGGACCTGTCATATACGGTTCAGTGTCAGTTAACGGATTTCCTGTAAACCCTTGTGTGGTGTTTGGGTCAGATTTACCTTTTTCAAATTTTCAATAAAAGAAAGGTAAAGGTAATGTGCGTATTGTCACTTACACACACATGTAGCAATATTTAAAAGAAAAATAATACAAGCATAATTTATTTCAACCTGAACCTCCATGGCATTGGCTTATCTTATGTGAAGAACGTGTAAAAGAAAAATATATGTAGTAGTATGTTACAATACCCCCACACATTCATGTGTATCAGTTTCATACAATCTTCGGGTTACTTTGACCCGAATACACCGACACAAACACACGCACGCGTACGCACACATGCCATAGAACTGTTACACAGTTGCAAAGCAAGCACTAAGCAGCCATCAGCTCTTTTTAACCCCTGTACCTATTTTATATAGTTGTGAATTGAGGTAAAGACATTGATTTTTTATGTACATTATTATTTCTGCAGTGCATTTTAAACCCCATTGCAGCGAGTCAATTTGACCCAAACACTTCCAAAGAGTCCAAAATGTGAACATAACTAATATGTGTGTAACTAACTTGGGCTAACTGTATTTTGTATACTGGAGTGCATCTGTACAGCTGCAACACAGTCTGTACAGCACAAGCAATCGTGTTGTTGTCAGACATGTTGTGAACGCTTTTCAAACCACAGCTCGTCTGCTGAACGTTAATGATCCTAAACGTGTGGAAACGCCAAAGGGGTCACGACCCCCCCCCCCAGCACCGCCATAGCTAGCTAGAACAACACGTGACCACGAACAGCTGGTAGACGTGGCCCCGCCCCGCTGGGCGGGATCATGTGACGCATGTACCCGGGGAGCGACTCTGGCAGATAAACAAGTCTGAGATCAAAACAAACCTTCAAAACTGCTTCATAACCTGGTCGCGTTTGGACTTGAGGATACATTTTTAGCAGGTAAGGCACAATATACGAAGCACGGCATTCCGTGCATTTGCGACGGTCGCCGATCTTTTGTTATAGGCTGTTCTTGTCTATTGTTCTCGCAATTGTCTATAGCTTTTGAATAGAAAACTATATTCTATGTTTTAGCCTTTATTATTTGAATACCAAAATATTTGAGACGGGTGTAATTTCCAACGGTAAGACAGCAGCAGTTCATAATGTTCTGTTCACAGTACCAGTAGACTGTAAAGCTTTATTGTCTATTAGAGCATATTTTGCAGAGATGTTTTAACACTATTGACTATAGCCTTCAGATACAGACAAGTTTGAGCTGTGCGGGAAAAACACGACCTTTACTGTATCATGTCATTTGTTTCTCTTTACTTGAGCTAATGAAGACTTTTATGATATGGACCTATGTATAAATATTGATGTATACATTATATATTACATAACATATTATACAATTAGATACATTGTAAAATAGCTAGTTTAAACATTAGCCTACCGATGTGACCACCACACCAATAAAGATGAGGCTATATGGGTTATATATTTATCCTATTAATTTAGCAGGGGTCCGTTTATGCTGCCTAACTATCTTGTACATTGTGCTCCCCTCTGACCAGACTTTGGTTTTAATCTTGGGACAAAAGGTCACTCAGCTGTTGTATGAGGTCACTGAGTCATCAGACTTAATGTAGACTATATAGATAGAATCTATATTCAGGTTTCAGGTTTCCCAGATTACATAATGTTCCCAAAGGTTCTTGGTGATTCCAGCAGCACCAGACTGGCTTCACGAAGAGCACTGTTTGTGCTCTGGTTTCTCTGATGTAATGGAAGTTAGTGGATTCTGGACACCAAGTGCTAAATGCAGTCACGCAGCCTGCCTGCCTCCTGACAGTATTGACAGGCCCAATGCCAATGCCAATTTCCAGGTCTCTGGAATGACCACACGAGGGAGCTATTTACATTTTAAAGTTTGCTTTCTGCAGCAAGCAAGCGTCTTGACCCAAACGTTTATGTATTCCATAATGTAGATACTTGTAAAGAGACTGTTAATTAAACTACCGTGAACGTGTGGCATAAATTATTTTTTGTTTCCAAAAGAGATCGTTTTGAACAATTACTTCTTTACAATACAATGATTTTCCTTTATGGGATACTGGGCTATAAGTGGTTTCAACCCCAACACAACTGAATGCTATTTCTCTATTCTTCTGCATTCCTTTTTTGTCTTTTCACAGTTCTGTTGTTAGGTAAAAAGATGTTTGGAAAGTTTCTTTCTCATCTCCTCGGGAACTCCAACGATGCTTTCGAGGCAGCTGACGACTATGAGGAGCTGATGGAGTTTGAGGATGGAGGATGGGTCATTATCAATATCCCAGGTGAGAAAGTAAACCAGAGAGTGGTGATGGGGGTGGGGGGGTCTGCACCACTTGTTTTGAGGAGATAACAGAATTTGACAAAGAAGTGTTAGATATGTTTAACTCATATGGTCATAAAGAAAATGTCCTTTCAGGAGCAGATTATGACGCTGCTCACCAGATGGTTCGTCACACACAACCGTCTGGGAAGTCGTCCGTTTACTGTTTAGAAAAGGGCGGGCACTTTCAAAACATACTTGGCAGGTGATTGGATGAACTGATGGTTATTGTCCATCACAGTCGGTTAACGTCACACCCAAACTATGCCCTGTAGCTGCCAGTACGATGCTGATTGGTCAGGACCAATGGTTGTTTGGACTCAACGATACCAGGCCTCCCAGAGAGTAGACTGGTATCTCGCGGTAAAGTCAAACTGGAGCTTGCGGAATCAGAATGGCATCACAACAAGGCTGATTGAACTGGTTGTTTTGCTGTACGCGTGTTCCTTGCAGAGAACGTTCTGCTGTCAGCTCCAGAGGCGGGTCCCCTTGAGGACCTTCTGATCGAGCATCCCAGCATGTCGGTCTACCAGATGAGATGCAGGGTGACTGAAGAGGAAGAGGAGGAGGAGGAGCCAGTTTCTGATAATGATGAAGACGACTGTCCTAGGTACGCTTGGATGTAGACGCTTCCACATGCTACCCCACACAGGCTAGTGCGGGAGTAAGCACACTTATTATTGCAATACTTATGATG